>JAURVB010003524.1:0-95582 GCA_033002965.1 Piper betle
GGAATGGGAAACTTATCCTTTATCGTTGCCTTGTTGAGAGCTCTATAATCCACACACATCCTCCAACTTCCATCTTTCTTCTTGACTAGCAACACCGGAGCTGAATAGGGACTTGATGTAGGCTGAATTACTCCATCCTCCAGTAATTGCTTTACTTGTCTCTCAATTTCATTTTTCTGGAAGTAAGGATACCGATACGGTCTCACGGCTACCGGCATCGTTCCCTCCTTGAGGTTCACATGGTGGTCATGAGGGCGTGTAGGTGGCAGCCCCTTGGGTACAGAAAACACTTTGTCAAACCTTAGCAACAGCTGATCCAATCCATCTTGTTGTTGAGCTGTTAAAGTGGTTTCCGGTAGACCCAAACCCCTGCTGTTCACCACTTGCAAATTCATCAATAACCCCTGTTTTCTTTGTTTGAAAGATTGTGAAATACGCTTCTTATCACACAACTGATCCGGAGGAGTGATCTGCCCTCTTAACTCCACTGTTTTATCTTTATCTTTGAAGGACATCGTGAGGGATTCAAAGTCCCATAGGATTGGCCCCAACGTCTTCAACCATTGGATACCCAAAACGATGTCAATCTCTTCGAGCTGAAGTATGAAAAATTCCGAAGTTGTAGCATATCCTGGAAATTCAATCTTGATAGCTGAACACCTTCCCCACAACTCATTCGGTCGCCATTGGCAATCTGAACTTTGGGTCCATTGCTGGTTTCCTTTGGCAACTTCAATTTCTGAACCAGCTTTGCATTCACAAAATTGTGGGAGCTTCCCGAATCAATCAGAATTGTCACTTGGTGTCCACCCACTCTTCCGATAACCCTCATGGTGTTTGAGGTAATGATTCCCGTCAAAGCATTCAAGGAGATGGCTGGAGTAAGGGAGTCATCTTCCGGGTCACTATCGTCCTCCTCCGACATTTCCTCCTCCCTTTCCACTTCAATGACGAATAACCTTTTACACTTGTGTCCGGGTACAAATTTCTCGTCACACCTGAAACACAATCCAGCCTCCTTTCTCTCTTGCAATTGCTTGATGCTGAATTTCCGTCCATGAGGAATCTCCTTGAGTTGCTGCTGCTCTGCTGCTACCCCAACATCAGCCTTGACCAACCCAAAACTTCCTCCCTTGTTAGACGTTCCAGCTGCATATTGATATCCCCTGTTCATTGCTCTCCCAATTGTTGCTGATTTCTGATTCACATGGTTCTCCAAATGTCTAGCCAGCCCTTGAGCGTCCAATAAGGTGTCCGGCTTCCTAGCTTTCACCTCCATTCTCAATTGAGGCTTGAGACCACAAGTATAGCTGCTGATTCTCTGCTTTTCAGTCATGCTTCCAGCTCTAGTGGCCAACCGGTTAAATTGAACGGTGTACTCTTGAACTGATGTGTCCTGTTTTAACCGAGTAAGGTCGCCATAAAAATCCTCATACTCCGAGGGACCAAACTGAAGATTCATGGCTTCCTTCAATTCAGGCCAGCTAGGAATCCCATGATGTTCTTGCAGCATATCATACCAAATTTGTGCATCATCCTCCAAATGAAAACTTGCCAACTCAACTTGCAATCTCTCTTGGACGTGGTGCAGCTTGAAGAATTTTTCTGCCCTGCTGAACCATGAAATTGGGTCCTTGGTTCCATCAAATTTTGGGAAGCTAATCTTGGAGCCTTTCAAGAAATCTTCATTTGGGTCATCATAGGCATCAATATCCCTGCAATTTTGGGCAGCACCTTCCTGGAAATTTTGTCGAACAGGTGCTCTTCCTCTCCTGCCCATACCG
This sequence comes from Piper betle, assembly GCA_033002965.1. Lineage (NCBI taxonomy): Eukaryota > Viridiplantae > Streptophyta > Magnoliopsida > Piperales > Piperaceae > Piper > Piper betle. The sequence continues at coordinate 1,785 of JAURVB010003524.1, forward strand.
AATTGCTTCCTTCCTCCTTGCAACAGCTCCTCTTCCAGCTGTTCTTGGTGGTTCAAACCCTGCAATCCATCATCACCAGGTCGCCTACCCTGCAACAATTCATCACAAGATCGCCTACCCTGCATTCCATCCTCACAAGGTCGCCTTCCAAGCAACCCATCTTCACAAGGTCGCCCCATACCTGCTGAAATAGGATGTGCTCCTGGATGATGATCAACCATACCCTGCAACAGCCCCTCATGGTGACGCCCCTCTCAGCTGATGACAACAACACCCCTTGGGGACGTCCAGCATGGGATTCCAGCACCTCTTGAGGGCGTCCAACATGGGATTCCAGCAATGGATCATCCCTCTCCATACCCATTGCAGGACCTCCCTGAATTGTCCCAATCCCTTCTCTATTTCCCAAACCATCACTTCTTGATTGCAGTAATAAATCAAATTTTGATGACATATTGGTAATGGCAGCAATCAATTGATCTTGAACCTTCCTAATCTGGGATAATTCATCAAGATGGGGTGAAGAAGACGTACCTCCCTCGACTTGCTCTGATACCAATCTGGTAGGAGCTTCTTCTCCAAGCTCCACAACCAATTCCTTGCCCTTGGAAGGCTTGGAACTCTGCTTTGCTGGTGCCATCTTGAAGGTGAACTTCCTGGAAGAGAGGGGATGAAGAACAACAGCAAGAGGGATGGAAGAAGGGCTGCAATTTCAGCAACCAAAGAAGAAGAAGAAGAAGGAGGAGAAGGAGAAGAAGGACGCCCTTGGTGTCTTGGGCTCCAAGAAAGGGGAGAGGGATGGAGCAATCCTGGATTTGATTTTCAAAACAAAAGTTGTTACACAATTCTGTTACAGCCCCCTTTTGTAGGCATCTTTCCTAGTGAAATGACCCAAATGCCCCTACCCAATTACCCCTACACATCTACTAACAATATTCATAACATCATCGCAGCGTTACTGAGTCAATGCTGCCATCCTGAAGCCCCTTGCAGCCCTGATCCTTGCCATCGTATAAGGTTTGTGTCTCCGTGGAATCGAGAAACGAATAAGTCGTGTGCTTGCTGTGCCCCGTCAATGTGCTGCCTTGCCCAAGAATTGCTTGGAGCCCCTTCACCCTAGATCCCTGCCACAGAGCTTTGCCAAGAAGAAAGGAAGAATCTTGATGCCTGAAAGCATCTTGCCGGCCTCGCCGTGGAGTGGAGGCGCACCACCGTACGAGTACTGCCAAGACTCGCGGAGCTGTTTGAAGCCTTGTTGCCACTTACTTGGCGCGTTGCTAGGACACGGCTGTCAATCGAAGTCGACCTACCCACAGTGAAAGGAGGGGAAGAAGATACTGAGGACCATCTTGCGGAAGAGTAGAGCTTGGAATGTTCTTGTTTGGGGAACCACTACTTGCCTACCTTGTTGTCATTGTGTTGCCAAAGTCCCCCGAGAAGTCACCTTCCTATCTTGCTGCCTTGCTATTCTAAGCCGTGTCTTCTAGACCATCACTGTGAAGCTAAGTTGGAGCTTTGTTGCCATACACCTGGCTGTCTTGGAAGGAGGGGTTCTTGCCTGGTGCCGTTGCTACCACCTTCCCATCACGCTATTTATCAAAGGCTTGCCTTGGTTGCAGCCTTCACATTGGTGCAAAGTTCGCCGGGTAGAAGAGCCGGCCTGTTGTTGCTACACTTCAAAGAAAGAAGTTTTAGAGTTATCTCACACCAAGTTGCAGAGCTTTGCTCTTGCCTTGGAGCTTGGCCCTTGAAGAATTGAGCCTTTTGGAGTCTAGACATATTGCTGGCATACCTAGAAGTCTCACTGGAGTTTGTCTGAGTTGAAGTTTTGTTGGAGGCCACCAAAATCGAGACAATTGCTCATATGCCCTGCCAGAGTCGTGAGCATGCTAATTGTTGGCATAAGACCAAGTCATACTGTTGATGTTTGTCTCGTCACCACCAACTTGCTAGCGCATAGCTATATCTTGTCATCCAATACTTTGCCAAGGAGAGGAAGAGTTTCTGTGAAGCATTGTTGCTGGGATTGTAGAGGGGCTTATTAGGTGTAGTTTGGAGTGTTGATAAGCAATTGCTTTCCTGTTGCTGTATCATTTCCGTCCAAAGTTGAAGATCACAGAAGCAAGACTTAGGTAGTGAGCAGCCTTGCCTTGCCAAGATGAGGGATTACGAAGGAGTGGAGTAGCTACCGTCACATCCAAATCTGGCACGAGTCTTTATACTAATTGCCTGTAATAGTTGCCGCCAAAGTGTACGAAACAGTTGCTACTTGCCATACCTGTTGCCACACTAGTGCAAGCCGGAGTGCCCCGAATTGAAGCATTGTTGTTATAAAGCTTGTTTGTTGTTGTATGCTCGCTGCATTAGAACATTTCTGCACACACCAAAGGATGAAGTTCACTGCTAAGCAGAGAAGGTTTTGTTGCTGGTCCACCAAGCAGAAGAATTGAAGTGCTGCCTATGGAACAGAGGTCGATCAAAAGGAGAAAGGAATAGTCTTGCTGCCTTTGTTGTATTGAGAGTTGTTGCCTATCATTGGAGTGTATCGCCTAGTCAGCGTAAAATCCTGGAGCATTACCGGAAGAAGCTTCCAGTGAAGTTTTGATGCTTTGAAGATTTGCTGCCCCCTGATTGCGTCATTGCACTACCAAAGCTGAGTTTTACTAAGGAGTTTATCTTGCCTAGAGCTTTGCTAAAACATTGCCATGCTATTAAGTGCTGCCGCTTAACGATCGAAAGTCAGGAATTAGGATCACCTTCGTTGCCATGAAATGCCGAGTTAGAAGGAAGAGGAGTCGATGAGAAAAACGCGGAGTAGTTCAGAAATTTGGTCTAAGTCCACTTTGTCCACTTCTTTGATCGCGATCAATCACTCAACAAGTCAATCTTTCGTAGCGCCTCCAACAAATCAATCTTCTATAGTGCCTAGATACCTTACTAAGTTATGCTAACCGTGTCCATTTTTTTTTACTATTACTTACAATTCATGACTTACAACACCCAATTAATTTGGATACACCAAATTGGATAATTATTCGTGTGCACCACTAATTTGATCCAACATTATTTTTAACTCTAACTGTTTTTTAGAGCACTACAAGTAGAAGCTCTGATGCCTTATTTTTAAAAGATAAATTATGTATGGAGTGAAAGAATTAAAGTGACAAAAAATTCACAAGTTTTATGATTCATAAAATTCAAAGAAAAAAATAGATTGTAAGTATCAATCTTCACCATAGGCTAACTTAGGAATTCAAATTAAATCGTAAAAAATTATATAAAAATTTGTGTATTGTTCTTTTCTTATAAAATTTTATTTTTATCGCACCCTTTCTTTATACAGCAAGGTACCTTAATCCTACTAAACCCACTAATCCGACTCAAAGATCGAGCAAGTCGGAAGCACAGACATCCCACACCTGAACAATCATCAATATATAAATTTAGTCATATCTAGATAACATCATATTGCTATATGATTTAAACTTGAACAAAAATTATAGTTATTATCGAATTTTATATGATATATATATATATATTCTTGTAAATGTTCGTGCTTAATGTACTAATTTTTTTCATAATAAAAAAATTCAACTTTTAACTCTTATATAGCTATGTAAAAAATTATTAAAATTATATATTTTATTACTAAAAAATATTATTGATTATACAATATTAGGGACCAAGTAAAACTTAATTAAAGTTTAAAGTGTAAACAATAGTGCCTTGGATCTGCTTATACTCGTAATCGGTCAATCTCGGCCACGCACGCGCGCGAAAGGTTGGCCTCACGCGTCGAGTCTCTCCGAGGGATGCCGGTGCCGCATTTATCCAAAAAAAGTAATGATTTAAAAATATTATAATTAAATATTTAGTTATTTTCCATAAATTAATTAATTAATTAAAATAATGTACATATAATAACATATCGCATGGCGTCCCTTTCGCTCATACCTCCGCTCTTCGCTATTGACGACCTTTTCCAAGCTTTTCGCTTCTCCTTCCTTTCTCTTCGCTGATCCTCGGTAGGCCCCTCTTGTCTTCTTCCTATTTCTTCCCACTATTTTTGGCTTTTTTAGGTGTTTTTATTGAGGTTTTTCTGATCAAAATTGATGATGTTTGAGGTGTTTTACGTTGGTGTCTGTTTTTTTTTTTTTTTTGATGAATTGGGTGTTGGAAATTCTTGAGCGAAATTGCCTTTTATCATTTGTGTGTGTGTGTGGGGGGGGGGGGAGGGCCGGGGGTGTGAGAGGGTGAGGATAGCGAGTTTGATTGATGGATTGCTGTTGGTGCGGGTTGTGACAACTTTGTTTTTTTTTCTTCTTATTTACTTCTTTTTATTGAGGAGTTGTTTGAATGAAATTTTTTTTAGGTTGGATGGTTAGCCTCTGTATTTGGAAATGATGTCAATTGTGTTGTTCCCTGATTTGCAATTTTGATTGATCTGGTTTTTTGTTAGTGCAATTTTTGGGTCGTTGCTTTTGTTGGTGCATTTTTTTCCTGCTTGTCTTGGTGAATTGATCGATCTTGTGATCAAAAGGTTTAATTTACATTTTTAAAAGACAAATCTTCAACCTTGTAATAGCAGTTTCGATTTCAACTTTTTTTAATTTTTTTTAGATTAGCAGTTCTGCTCTTCATCTCTTTGAATGTTAGAAACGTTTGTTTGCCCAAGAATTTTGTGAATCAGATTGTATTCTTCTCTTACCTGTCGGTCCTTTGATTTAGTCAAATTTAATAATATACCCCTCTCTCACGTATAGAAATTGCATATAGAGTCTAGAATATGATTCAAGACCAAGAATTTGATTTGGAGTGGTGGAGATTATATATTCTATTCCTTACTACTTTTTCTAGATTAGAATCATGCTTCGCATGTATTCTTTATTCTTGGGTAGCTAGTTGTTTGCATCCTCCAATCCTTCTTCAAGAAACTCCTCTTTGACTGATTCCCATACCTTTCATATAAGAATGCATCCACTTTCTTCATCAACCATCCTAACACTTTAATACTTCTTGCTCAGGTTATTGAAAGAAAAAAGCTCAATTGTTGTGTTCTAATGGCCGTGGGTAAGTTCTTGGATCAGAGAAGCAGCAAAATGGAGGAGGAAAAGAAATGGGATGCTGGTGAGGTATCTGGTTGCTTTGATTGTAACATATGCCTGGACTCAACCAGGGACCCTGTGGTGACTCTATGTGGCCATCTCTTCTGCTGGCCTTGCATCTACAAGTGGCTCAACCATGATCCAAACCCCTCCATTTCTTCCCAGCCTTGCCCTGTTTGTAAGTCCCCACTCACTTCCGCCGCTCTTGTCCCTTTGTATGGTAGGGGTGGCTTTGAGGGGAAGTCCCATCTCACTGACCTTGATGTCCCCAAGAGACCTGCCCCAGCCACCTCCAATCCGTCTCAAGGTCATACTTCTGATAGCAACACTGCAAGCAATGAGGATGCATATGGTTATGACAGCATTGATCCTTATCGGCAGCAGTATTACCATTACCACCAATACTACCACTACCCACAATATGATCAGTATCTCTACTCCGCTGATGGAGCCACCGCCTCGCCGGTGAGTTTTCGTGACATGGGTCGCTTCTTTACTTCATCTCCGGCGGGGATGGCGTATGCACTGGTTCCATGGTTGTTTGGATTGGTGTTTGGGAGCCAACAGCCAGCTGTGTACTATTCCGATCCTTATGACACGAGAGGGAGGAGAACAGAGAGATCGGCCAACGAACGCCGATGGCGTTGGGAGAGGCAGGCCGAGGTATCACTAGGTCGGCTGTCGGTATTCCTACTCTGCTGCGTGGTGTTGTGCCTTCTGTTGTTTTGAGAAATTCCCGTAAAGTGCAATTGGATGTCTAAGTCTTGTGTATAGTGTTGGCAATACAGGTAGGCCCACATCATGTAACGTGATCTGTTGACATGAAATAGGATACTCTACGCAACTTGTGGTTTGATCTCTCAAGTTGTAGACACGGCTGGTTGCTTTGTTGCCACTTGCTGTATTGTACTATTTGCTCGTCTTTTGATCATCAATTCAAGCCGCTTGAAAAGCTGTATTGAACTATCTACTTTTGTCTTTGGATAATCAACTTACACGCAGTTGAAATTTTTTCTGATTTTTCATGGGTATTTAGAATTTTTTATGGTTTGTAAATTAGCACTTGTAATCGTCAAGCTCTATGAATTATGATGAGAGAGAGGTTTTGAATTGAATGCTCTGTGACGCTGGTATAATTAATTTCTTGCAGTAGGCAGTCAACCACTTCTTGGAAAGGTCCATTAGTAATTGAAATGAGCCAGACTGGAGCTGGTAAAAGGTTGTATGGCTACTAGCTTCGCTACCTTTTCAGTTAGGGGCACTCGGCCATGTGATAATTGCTTCTAATGTAGAAGTGGAAGGCGGCAATTGAATTGAGATAGACATGGTCTCTTTGCAGGTATTAGATAAAAAGAGGAGATGTGTGTGATCCATGTCAGGTTGAGATCATGTGGATAAGGGCCTCAACGTGGAGTTTGGTAGCAACTTTGCTGCGGCCTACACTGCCCATGGGATATATGTATATTTTTATCGGTATTTGTGTCCTATGAAATTGGTTGTTGTATTCTTTCTAAATTTATTTGGCAGCCTCCTTGAATAGGATTGATGTTATCTTAGCTCTTTTCAATGGTCCTTGTTTTTTTAATGTCACGTCAGTATTGGAGCTAAGTGGGCCTCTTTTTATTTGAATATTATTAATGGTGTGTGCAATTTGATGGCTGTTGGTACTTATTTCATATGGCTCGTTTTATATCCCTATGCTACCCCCCACTCAGTTGATTGCTAGTAGGGTTTCAACCTTTCTCATTTGATATCTCATCAACCTTTCTTTATTACTGCCTTATTATAGACTAAGGTTGTAGCGAATTCCATGCTAAGCCGGTTCAAGGCAATGGAACTAAACGGTGCCACGTACCTTGACAAATCTCATACAATCCCGGTTTTGTATTCTAACACTTTGTTAAATGTAATTTTTAGGTGGCCCAATAAAAATGCGGGGAAAAAAGTGGCACACATGATTGGTGAGGTCCTTTTGTGAGTCCTTGTATGTGAATTCGCTACACCCAAACTACTAAATGTGGTGTGCTCCTTGTGCCATTGATCTATAAAAAGCAGATCAACGGCTGTAGTGAAACCTGTTTTTTGACATGTTCTTTTCCTTTGAACCCCACCCTGTAGCATCTTAATGGGCGTACGTCAAAATCTTCCGTTCACGGCCAGCGACAACTTCTTTCCCGGCTGACCCAGGCTGCCAATTTTCTTCATTGCCACCTGTGCTGTCTGGGGTGCCTCCTCGTACGTTGGTCGTGACAAACGGAGAATGGGTAGAATAGGAAAATGATGTTATTGAAAGAGGCTTCACCATGGCCGCTGATTCGTATTCATACATATCAATCGATGTTATCAATGAGCCCAACGCCCTGCACAAGGAATGGCAGCGGGTAACGTGCTTTCGTGCCCGGGAAAACATTTGGGGGAAATATCATAAATAATTAAATTTTAATATTTTATATTATAAATAATTAAAATTTTAAATTTATATTTGGTATAGCCAGATCTCAACTTTTTACTTTACATATAACCAATTCATATATTTTTAGAATATTTTACTCATAATATTTATTTTATTGACATAAAAACCATTAATTTAATTTTAAAATTTCTCAAATATAAATATTTTTTGTGTCTTATATAATGAATGATATCTCATTTTTTTGAAAAATATTTATAATAAAAATATATTGGACAAAATAAATATTTTAATTTTAATGAAATAGGACAATTTCAAATTAAAATTTGGAACATCTAAAAATGTCTTTTTAATTTTAGTTTTTATTTTTGATGGCCTAAATTTTAATTTTCTCCTAATTGTCCAAAATTCAATACAAATTTTTTTTAAAACTTTTTTAGCTCATCAATAATATAATTTTATATTCCATTTAATATTTATTGGTTTTTTTTAATTTATATATATAAAGTTGGTAAAAAAGTATAACCTTTATCTATTATATATTTTGGTATTAGTAACAATAAATCTCATGGGTATTTTTGTTATTATTTAAAACATGATAAAATTTAGTCATAATTAATTTGAAAATTTTAAAAATAACTGTTTCCGAAATAATTTTATAAACTTGGATATTTTTAAAAGAAAAGTTTGAAATGTGGCTATTTAAAATATTTTCCCAAAAATTAAAATTATTACCCTTCACAATAACAGATATTTTAATATGCTGATATAATTATGTGAAAACCAGATGTCGAGAAGCATATACCTTGTCTATGTCCTTGATTTTTTCTACATTTCACATTTTTGTTTCACCGCATTATATTTATCTTTTTAATTATATGTGAGGAGTAAATGTCTAAATGACAGTCGTTGGAATTGACACGTCAATGAGCAAAAAAAAAGGTTTAGATTTTCTGTAATACTTTTCGAGGTTTTACTTTTTTCGAGCAATATTCTGAATATTATGTAGGTGAGCATAGAGCGCATTTGTTGACAAGTGCATATTTGTTTAATTATTGCATGCGTTTACGATCAAATTAATTGGGTTTGAAGCGAACTTTACTGATCTTGATGCTGTTTGCGTGCCTTGAGCTGGTAGAATACATCACATATGTTTGGAGACAGGATTGGTACATGTCAATTGCCATAAGAAGTTTGATACTTTAGTAACGACGAGCATCAAGTTGGTTGTAATTAGGTCTCGAGTCAGGATTCGGGTCCCTGCCACAATGAAAAGGGACATGTTCAGTTTATCATCTTTTCTTTTTGAGTAAGAATGCAGAACCAAAGACACAAGTATCGAAGATATAAAAGAATAAGCCCGACTCCAGATTAAATGCCAGAGAGTTTACCAGGTTAACATATCCGCCTCCGTTAATATCACTTCAATACCAATTCATGTACAGACATTGAGGAAACTAATAAAATTATTGAAATAGATTATGCATCACTCACTACACTACAATACCTCCGCCCGTCCCACGGCCCGTATTTGGCCCTGCTTTCTTCACAAACCGTGAAACAAAAGGCTCGCCATGACCCACAAACACGGGTAAGCTTTCTGCATCAACTGCATGATTCTTTGCCACTCAACTGTTGCAGCATTGCCTCTTCCAATTTCCGGCCGACTACTTGGTGTCACACCTAGATTATTTTCATCTGATGAAGTTGCATCAACCTCATAGTCCTAGTCTCTTTGTACCTGGGCAGGTTACAAGAATAATTTAACTCAATAAGAGAACAAAAATTTTCTTCCTTTGAGTCTCTCTTTATACCTGGGCAGGTTATCCCGTTTGCTTTTGAACTCGGTTTATATGTCACACTGTCTAACATGGCATCTTAAAATACCATGATCACCTTCATAACAATCATGAAAACGCCGTCTTCCAACAAGAATATGGTCGATTCTTGAACCATGGTTAAATTCTTCGGCGCCTGTGTTTGCTGACCAGCATGTGTATGCATCTTGTCTGTGATGTGATGACATAATACATGTTGAGTGCACATTCGACATGTAAATTTAAACTTAGCAAATTGACGTACAGCCCAAATAAAAGAATATTGTCTGTACTAATAAGAACTTAAACCATAATCGTCTATTTTTTCAAAGGAAAGCAGGCATGATGTAAACAAATACTTGGCTGCCATTCGTTTCAATAAATACCTGAGAAGAAAATGCCTCCATTTTCAACTAGCACTGATCTCAGCCATTTCTGAAACCTGTAATTTAGTATATAAGCTGCAACATGGGTAAAAACTCCTAAGATCCCATACAAAAGAAATTATATGATGCATAATTGTAATGTGTTTAGGACAAAAATGATCCATACATACATAAGTTTCACACTTACACATTTTCTTCAAAATCTGGTCCTGCACTAGCCCTATCCATAGCGAAAGGTGCAATATTGAGATCACCAACCACAACTCTTTTTCCCTAACTTAAGAGTGTCTCCCATCTTCTCTAGGAAAATGCATACCAAATTAGTAAATCCTAAAATCTAATAGAATTTCAGAACTATATCGCATTTCAGAAAAAAACATGCAAACTAGGTTTTGTTATTATAGATAGGATATCATTCTTCAGCAGTATAAATGCAACAACAACCTGAGTTTGCTTTGAATAAATGAGTAAAAAGAAGCAAATTACCTGAAGAACCTTGAAAGAAATAAGTTTTAAACAAATCCTTTCTTCATCATCAACTTCAGCTCTAGGTTCATATAAATTAAAGAGAACTGAATATGGTCCATATATCAGATCAACTCCACAGTTATCTCCCCTATACTATAATTTACTAAAATGAACTAAGACAAAATAAAAATCAGCAGATTTTTACTTTGCAAAAGTAACTCATAACAGCACACTTATATCAGTATCTTTGCAAGAATGATCTGCATATAACAGCACTCACCAAAATCGCCACGGTCAATAATAACACAACGTCCTTCACCATCACTTTTCAGAAGTTCCTCTCTCGTGATTGTCTCAACACCATTGTCTAAACCCACTTCAAGCGGACCGATTCTAGAAACTATATCATCTCGCCGAGAGTTTTCTTGAAGGCTTGTAATACCTTCTTCAGCTGCAAGCCCAATGCTGACTCTGTACTTGAAAATGCTGACGCAACTCGGCAAAATGTGGCAACACCTGAATAGGTGCTCAGTTTGATTGACATATATGAAATGGTAAGATAAAAAATAATCACTTGCCACAAAATAAGCTCGGTAAAGATTAAATTAACTCACTATCAACAGCGGGCAAACATTCATCGAAGTATAATTTTAACAACGATATCAGCAAGACAGCAGCAGTGATTGATCTTCAATAGCTCATTAGAGGATCTTCAAGAGCAGAGGTGCGGGTGCATGAGAAGAAAGCCTATCCTCAGCTGTAGTTAAATCAGCCACTAATTCTAGTCTTGATAGCTTAATCTCCTGCCAGAAATAATTTATACAGTAAGAACCCAGCAAACAACCTATACCAATAATTCTACTTAGATTCTATAACCTGACTATTAATTAATGGGTATATAACCCGTCAATAAAAAGAACTCCTTGTTTGTCAAATGACATAAAAGCTGTCAAGAGCAATCTACGCCAGCTACTAATTAGCCCTACACAGTTACACCTATTAATATATTAATATATGAAACACAAATAAAAATAACTACCCCCATTTGTCCCACAACACAAATTTATTTTTCTTCTTTTTTCATCAACCTCTTCCTAAGGGTTACAGATCCTTTCCCCTACTTTATCCTATTGCAGACCATATCAATATTCAAATCAAAACATTTGATGTTTTTCTTCACCACCACTACCGAAATTATTTCAGGCCTTCATCCACCCCTCTTTTGACAATCACAAAAATGCATTTCTATCTCTTCACTGTGGCACCCAGTAGACGTATTTGCACATGCCCAAACCAACGTTAAGAAAACTCCCAAATCTAGTCTCATATCAAACACCTCTCATCACAAAATAGAAAATATAAATCATCCAAGCACCCCATTATCCCACCCAAACCATTTTCTTTTCAAATATCTATTCTGCTGCATACAGAACCTCAGAAATGAAGCCAAAGTTACTTTCTACACCAACAAGCACAATCCCAATGAAGTCAAATGGAAAATCAAGTTGAACTACAACAATCAAGGCATTCTCGAATCGATCTATATTATGATCAACTGTTTCACTATAAAATAAAGAACATTAAATCATCAAGGCTCCACACCGTTTTCAACCAAAAACACCATCTTTTCCCTTATCTATTCCGCTTCGTATTATCTATGCCACTAATCAGCTCAACAAACAGAAAACTTAACTCTGTTTCTAAAGAATACAATATAGAAGAAGAACTCGGTTAACCCACAATGAAATTTGGTTGACAGAATATAAAAAACACAGGTATAATCAAAACTTGGTAAACAACCATCGTTAAACTCGGTTGTCATAACCCGAAAAACCCACTTGTACATATAAAATCCATCATATTAAAAACATACCTACAACTCATTAAGATCCTCCACCAGTTGGCTCTTCCTCCTCCTTTCTTTTCTTACTTCTTCTTTACTAGCAATTTTGTCTAAAAGGGGATGACTTAGTCAACCTTGGCCGACACTGTAATCACCTTGTACATGTCATCTGACAACCCCAATAACCACAAATTCAACTTCAAGTTTTTGCATTTTCAAGCTGTGTTGGTCCGGTTTCACAAGGACTACCAATTATGTATCAAAAACTAGTTAAAATATAATATAAAATATAATTTGTGCACGTGGGTTTGTCGGATTACGCCAATCAAGTTTCACTATACATCCCTACTTTGGTTTTAGAGTTTTTAGGTTTTTCGGGTTGTACTAGTAGGGTTTCATAAGAGCCACTAATTGCGTACACAGAACCTGGTCAATATACAACGTAAAATATAATTTTGTGCATGTGGGTTTTTAAATTCCACCCAACCAAGTTTCATTATAGGTCCTTATTGGGTTTTGAGTTCCTGGGTTTTTTATTATGCCATTTGGGTTTCATAAGTCATTACCCGTATACACAAAACCTACTCGATATATGATGGAAGATATAATTTTGTGCACGTGGGTTTTTCAAGTTACACCTACTAAGTTTTACTATATGTCTTATTGGGTTTTCGAGTTTTTGGGTGTTTCGGGTTGTGCCGGTCGGGTTTCATAAGAGCCACTTTGTACACAGATTCTATTTAATAAATGATGGAAAATATAATTTTGTGAATGTGGGTTTTTTGGGCTACACCAACCAAGTTTCACTATAGGTCTTTACTGAGTTTTGAATTCTTGAGCTTTGTGGGTTGTGTCATTCAGGTTTCATAAAAGCCACTAACTATGTATACAAAACCAAGTTAAAATATGATGGAAGATACAATCTCGTGTATATAGGTTTTTTGGGTTACACAACCTAGTTTCATTATAGGTCCTTACTGGGTTTTTGAATTCTTTGAATGTTTTGGGTTGGGCTTGTCGAGTTTCATAGCTACTATAAGTGTACATAGAACCTAGTTAATATATAATTAAAGATAAACCTTTGTGCATAATGGGCACGTACCGGGTTTTTAACTATACTATTGTTTTTTATGTTCTCAACCAGATTCCATTGTGAAATTGACCAATTTTTTCTCAACTGTATTCTTTACAAATTAAGTTAAGTTTTTTATTTATTCAGATGATTACCGATGTCCACCTAAGCTCCAAGTGGGCCAATCAAAATGAGGCACAAATAGGGCGCCAAAAAAAAAGGGGTGTGGCTAAAAATTTTCCATTATCGTATCAACAGTTTCACTATAAAGTTATAAAGTAAAGAACATGAGATCATCAAAGCTCCCCATTGTTTTTAACAAAAACACCATCATTTCCACATATCTATTCTGCTTTTCATAATTTGTTCTACCTATTAAAGCCCAAAAATTCAGCGTAAAAAATAGTTGTATGCCAACAAGAACAATGTTAATGAATCAAAAAGCACTAATTTTAGACACTCAGAAAACCTGGAAGAAGACAATTTCAGCCTCCAACAAGTTGAAGAGACGGAGTAGGGAGGCGAACTGCGCACTCGCTGCCTCGAGTTGTTCACATTGTAAGTCACAAACTTTATCCTCCCCTCATCCATGCCCACGACAAGTCAATAACCGATCAAATCAACAAAAAAATGTCAACAATCAAATCAAAACACCATCCCCTTCACAGAATTATGGAACCATTGAATCTAATTTCGACAACTTTTTCTACAAAACCAACAAGGGAATCGAAATCCGCTCTTTTTCTTCAGAAATGGCGAACAATTGATTCAAAGCTCGTTTCTTTGCAGAAATCCCGAACAATCAAAACAAAATGGGCACATTTCTTCGAAAAATGACAAACAATCGAATGAAAAATGGAAACTTTTTCAGTAATTTAGGGCTTTAGGAACAAGCATCTTCCCCTAATTGAGAGTGTAATTGGTTAAAATAACACTTTAAACAAAGTTACCAAATTGTCGCTCACACTTATTAGGTTAATTAAACCAACTCAACTCACCAGCTCCTGCTTAGTTTGGCTAAATCTTAGTATATGCTATATTTTGTAGTAAAAGAGTATTTGACTCGGCTAAACTTGATTATTTAACTTTTAATTACCCATGCATAAATTGGTGACTTGTATATTATTCTTATTTTATATAATTTCTAGTAACCATAATTTCATTAAACTTGAAAAATTCAATAATTTTAAACTTAATAAACCATCAACTATCTCGGCTAAGTTCAACTTAAACCAATTTAATTGAAGATTTTGGGTCCCATGTAACCTGCAAAAACCACTACTCCTTGTACAAAAGAGCCATTTTTTAACGTGGAGCTGTCTCGGCTCAAAATTAATCTAATCCAAGATTTTTAACAATAATGCAAGCCACTCTGGAATTTAATGCTATTCTTAAGAAACAAACAATTAATCCAAAAATTGCCAGCAATTAATCCCAGCATATTGGCAAATACCAGCTTCTAAACCAAGGAAAGAACACAGCAACACCACAAGAGGAAGCTATTTTATAGTTGTTCAGAGATAAACTGACCTGCATTATTCTTACACGAAACTCAATAATCTGAACAATGTAGCCTTCTTAAAGGAAACAGAGGCATCACGCTTCCATTGCTGAACTTATTAGAAAGAATAAAAAATAAAAAAATCGAAAGGAAGCTGTATATTTCTACCATCTAAAGGTTTTTGTAAAAAATTATCCCAACAACTCCATTACCATGTCGATATGGAACTCTTCCTTGCTCAGGACAAAAGAGTTACCGTAATAAATCTGCGCTTACATTCAGAAAACCAATATAAGTGGTGCCGTAGATTTGATTGATCTGTGCTGCCAAGTTAAAAATTTATAATGTATTTTTACTTATAAACAAAATCCTATCCCAACAGATAATAAATGTAAGATTAAGTTGAAATATCTCACAAGGGTGATCGATTAGAGGAGACGGTTTGTTCAGCTGTGGCACCGGTTGGTCGAACGAAGGCTGAAAAGATGACCGCGCGTTGCTGCTACACTTTTTCAGCTATTGGTGGCTCTTCCGACAGTAGCTCTCAACTCGGGTTTACATCGCTCGAAGACCCGTGTAAAATCCAGGTGTTAGGGTTTGATGCTTCTGACATTTGATGATGTTGTATTTAATTATTTTATAATATTCTCGCATATGTCATATATGTCAAACATGTAACCACAATTGTTATTTAAATTCTCTATATTCATCCGTATATAAGAAATTAAGAAATATAACAACTAATTTAACTAAGTAGTAAAAAGAGATTCATGTTACAATATACATCTTCAAAATTATAACATGGGTGCACCTCTTCTATAGTTGAGAAAGATCGTCAATATTTTTAAAATCATTACTTATAATCGTATGGGAGGTTCTAACTCTGTTACGACTAGGGGTGATTATAAAGGATCTCAAGTTTAAGAATCTTTTTATATTAAGTAATGAATACATGCATATATATATATATATATATATATATATATATATATGTGATAAAATCATTTAAAGTTATCTATCTTAACCTTCTTTGAGAGTTGAAATCCGTTTTCATAAAGTTTATACGAGAGTAATCAAATAAATAATTTTTTAAATTATAACACTGTACTTCAATTTACCCTTGTGCCAAAAAATTGGTGTTTCAAAAATACTATCACTTTAAAAATAAAATAACTTCATTAATTTCTTTTAAAAAAATTAAAGCGGCCAGCTGACTACCCCTTGGCATTGGGTTGTCGGCCTTGATGGTCGAATTGGGTTGTCTAAATGCCTTGACTTGACCAAATCTTAGCCGCTGGCCACCCTAGGCGGTAGGCGGCTGAGGTTGGGCAGCTAATGTCCGATAGTAGTGGCCACGACGGCAGGTGGTTACTTTGGTAAAAAAATTAAATTAGAGGGTAATCTTGTTATTATAAAAAAATTCCATTTTCTAGTAATTATGCTCAGTCCTCCCTCCACTAGGTGTAATTAAAAAAAATCATAAACAAATCTTATTATTTTTTATTCAATGACAAAAATACCTATAAAAATTTCATTTTTATTCGGAGCAAAACAGATAATAGAAAAAAGTTATTATTTTGACTAACTTTATTTATAAAAATTAAAAGATTGGGCAATAAATAATGAATAAGCTATAAAATTATATTATTGGTGACTTAAAAAGTAAAAGGTAAAATTTTTAGTTTTTTTGAATTTTTAACTATCAAAATTTAAAAAATAATATATATATATATATATATATATATTGGGTGTTTAAAAATGAATATGAACTTTTTTATGTTTATTAGGAATTTAAAATTTTGTTTATTCTAAATATTTTAATTTGAAGAAAATTTTAAAAAAAACTAAATATAATTCATGTGAAATGTAATAAAAAATATATTTAAGAAAAACTAAAGTTAAATTAGGGGAATTTATGTCAAAAAACCCAAATTTATGAGTCAAATATATTTTAAATATATCAATTAGTTATATCTGAAATAAATAAAAAAGATTTGGCTATATCTGATAAAAATTTAAATTTTTGGATATTTATGATATAAAATATTAAAACTTGGATACTTATGCTATAATCTTTTTTAATAGAAGATGACCTCTTTCTGATCACCCAATTTTTTTCACAATTTATTTATATTTTTTAAAAATAAGTGAGGAGAACAACTCGGGTTGTGTGGCGATTATTATTTATACGTCGTCTAAAGACACTTAATAATTGACTGTTCATTGAACACTAAAACAATCTCTATATATATATATGAAATAAGTAATAAATAAGTATAAATACACTTAGTGATTTTAATAAACTTTAGCGACAAGAATAAATGGTAAAATAAATAAATAATACACGGGAGAAGTAATTAATTGTATTGTATTGAATTACTCGTATTAATTAATAAATTAACAAGAATAATTATCCTATAAAATGTAAAATAAATAAATAAATAAGTGTACTTTGTACAACATAATAAAACAAAGATTATCTTCTAGTTGGATCAAAATTATGTAGAAATCAACCTCTAGTTTACAAATTAGACAACACACAATCTTTTAAAATTTATGACAATGTCGTAACTTTTCTCTTTTCACTATTTTTTCTGTCACATTCTTCTTTGCAAGGATGAAAATGATGGTTATAAGTAACCACCATTTTGAATTTCCTCCCATGGTAATAAATTATAATCATAATTATTTTAAACATAATACATGTTAAATATGTATTTATTTTCTATGAAATAATAAAGATATATAGTATTTTTAATAAGGTTGACAGGTTTAAGATTTTTATGTCATTTATACTATTTTCACGCTAATTAACATAACTTAAAAATTTTAAAAAGAAGGAATTTTCTATATTCTAGAATTAATATTGTACAAAATAAAATAAAAAAATTAATAATGAAAGTGAGTTTGTATTCTTCTTTCCATTTTTTTGTTGGATCCGGTGACAATAAATAAAATTAATGAAAGAAAGGTATGATAGGTCACACCATGGCAACTCTTCCCATATGCATGCACTAAGGCTCACCATTTTCGTTCAAGATTATTATATATGAGAATTTTAAAATTAAAATAGTTATGATTAATTGGGCAAGATTTTCTCCAACATGATCTTTATTTGTCAAAATGAACATTAAATTAGTGAAGCGCAAGGGTAATGCTAAACGGATTAAAAATTACAGTCAGAAACGAAATGAAACTCTCTAAAACTAAACTAGGCATGTTTTATGCCTATAATTATAAGGAATTAATGCAGACGGGAAAGGTATTCACTGGTGAATTTAAAAGTTGATAAATGTAATCGCATGGATTGAAAAAAACGGTTGACATTTTAAGTATGGAAGCAAGTATCAAGAACCAACCTGAGAACTAGTACCAATGAACAAAATTGGGATGTGGACGGACAGCTAGCTAGCCATGAAATTCATGGGAAGCTTAGGCCGAGAAGGGAACGAGCATCATTGAAGGCTGCATAGTGCATCCTGCTCATCGACTCCACCAGCAGCCTCGCCGGCAACATGACCTGAACACGGCAGATGGGCACTCCTTATGGAACATGTGGCTCCACCTTGGCCGCACCCTGATCACCTGGTCACCATCAGAGAAACCCCCCGCGCATATGGGGCAACAATTAGGCTCATAGCAAGACAAGGTTGCCGCCAGCCCCGAGTCGTTGACGGTAACCACAGGAATGCCATCAAAGGAGCCACCAGCATTGCCAGCATGGCCTACCCGAGAGTTGGATCTATGACCGATAATCAATGTGTACAACAAGAATACGAGGTAGATAAATTTGCGGACAATGATCCGCAATAGGACTAAAGAAAGAAGATTATATGTAATAAAATCTAAATAAGATAAAAATTTATCTTGCAATGGAATAGAAACATTGACAAGAATTACCATACAAGTTCAAACTTGACCACTAGGAAATAGTCTATTTTTCACAACCTTATTCCCTCTCTTTTGAAACATTGTATGTTCTTTTCTCTCGGAGTTGTAACAACAGTTTTTGTTAATTAATAAGTATTTTCATCATTGTCTCAATTAAACTAATAAAAGAATTATAAAAAAATAATATTTGATCAATTTGAGATTAAGTCAATATTAATCTTATAATTAATTTGGTGGGTTACCCTATATAAGTGTTACTAAATAAAATATGCTAATATCTCTCACTCACAAACACATATTAAAAAAAGTGTGTCACCAACTTATTGATGCCGCTAAATCAATATCTCTTGCTCTTACGTAAAAATATGTACTGATGTTTTAAAAAAGAGTCTTTTATACGAGAATTAAGTCGTGTGACTTACGAACACGTAAAAATATTGAAGTTCAAACTATGTTTCTGTCAAAGATAAATAATAACTTATATATAATTGATGAACCTCACATTATTAGTGAATATCACATCTCTTGAAATATTTTATTTTAATAATTGTATTTATATTATTTAGTCACAAAAACTTTATTATGGTATAAATTTAAATATATTTTCCAATAATCTTCTTTTGACACTTATATTATTTTTGATAAACAAAATGATAATTTTCTTATACATATCCCTTAGATAATAAACTAAAGAAAGAAATGTCATTTTACTATTTCAATTATAATTGAAAATAACTAAAATAACTTAAAAACAAATCTAATTCTAGGATCTCAGCGGAGTAAAAAAAACAGTGGTAGTGGACCTGGTGGTGAACATTAATGGGAAAAAAGTGGTGGGCATTGCACGTTACTGTTTCTGATGAATCTTAGAGGCGCCGTTCGTCCTCTCACGTCCAAATTATTATCAAAGAATATAAAATTTTCATATTCTCAATTTTGCCTTCCGTAAAAAGCAGAGATTGCTCAGGCGCCGCCTCCGGGAGCGCATCGTCAATCCCACCTCGAGCGCCGGCTGGAGCATCTTTGGCCGTCAACTCTTTGGGCATTCCCTTCCTTTTACGATAATGGGTTCGTCGCCCTGCCCGCCTTCTCCCCTGGAGCAACTCAGGCCATTGACACCCGCCTTCGATTTTTAACAACAACCATGTTAGCCTTTACATCAATATCAACACCGTCTCCTTCTTCCCCTATAACCAGCACAGCGGACCACAAGCTTTAAGAGGTGGAAGACATGGTCCTCCCCTCCCAACTCTACCACGTCTATCCTGCCAAATCCTCTCCCAACAGTCAATCATAGGTACCTTCGCCCCCATTCCCACTCGTTTAGGAAGAGTACTTCCCTGGTATGTACCCAACCTGTCGCTCGCATAGCACCACGCCAATATTGCCATCTCTGCCACATGATTCACCTGCAAGTCGGGCACATAATCTTCCAGTTTTTCTACACCCCAGTAAATGCTTGAGGCACTCTGGATAATTGACCCAGAATATGGGATAAATCATGATGGCCCTTAGATTAGTTGGTGCATGGTTCTTTGGCGCCGGTGATGTTTACAGTGATATTTGAAACTCGCCTACTCGACCGCAGTCTTTCAAAGCTTTGATCTCCGTCACAATTTCAAAGCTCTGAAAAGTGAAAAAGGAGGGGAAAAAAAAGAAAACAGAGAGTACCGGAAAAAAAATAATAGAAAACCTTTAAAAGGGTAGAATTGGAAAATTAAGACATTAATTCAATATTTGATTTGGATGGCAGAGAGCCCGTAACAGACGTAACTATTACCAGGCTTTTATCAAAAAATAGCCTAGGAAATATCAATAGCCGTTCTATTTTGACCACAACCATGACCGTTATTTAATTTTCATTCCTTAGTCGCTGTTATACCATTTAGTGCTTTCCTCACTTTCTACCGTTTTGAACGGTAAACATGTAAACCATTTATAAATTTAATTTGAGTCACATCTTCTTTGCCAACATAAAATCTTTATGAAAATTATAAAGTTTGTGTCACTTATTCCATGTATTTATGTTAAACCAACATTAAAAAAATGTAATAATATAAAATTTTAAAATTACATAATGCTACTGCTACTACTTATTTATAAAGATTAATATATCTATATTTTTACTTTAAAAATAAATAACTACTTTATAGTAGTAAATTGGCAACCATAAAAGTTTTTTCCAATGCACACAGTGTTTAAATTTACTTTTTATTTTTTTAAATGGTAAAAAAGTACTTGTTTTGACATAATAAAAGAGTAAGAAAATTTAAAGTGAAATACAATTCATATATCTTATATGAGCTGGACCTCTAATTTGAGTTTTGTAGTTCCTACATAATAAGGGTTATACATATCTATTTCTAGATTTTTTAAAATGTATTAGTTTAAAGATATTTTAAAATTAATTTTACTTACAATTACTCTTGATAAGTATTTTTATTTATTTATTTATGTAGATTTGAGTAGTATGACCCACTAAATTGTTGTGTATACGTTATGTATAAGGGTTGGGGAAACTCAATTTGACTTGGTGCTTGACTTAAAAAAATGGAATTTGAAGTTTGATTTGATGTTGAATGTAGGCTTGCACCTGCTACACTAAACTTGTCTCATAAAATATCATTATAATAATAATTTTAAATAAAATTATGCATAATTAAATTGTCTTTTATGCATAATTATGATAAGTTGAAATATTTTGATCATAAATTAAATTTTAGTATAAATTATACAAAAGAAAAGTATTGACACATACAAATCACATTAGTTTAGCATAAATTATTAAAGTGCTTGTAGAATAGGCTTGTGGGTGTTCCTAGATTGTGAGGGAGTTCAAAACTTCCTTAGCACTTGTAGGTACTTTTGTAGGAAGGCTCGTGGTTGTTTGTAAGCGTATATGTTGGTTACAACATTAAAACTAAGAAGACCTATTAAACTAAAGGAATCAATGGGTTAGAAGAGAAGAATAGAAGCCCAAACCTCTTAAAAATTCTCTAATGTCTTCTCTCTTCCCTTCCACCTTTATGTGTTTGTTCTTATTTTGATTATCTTGTGGCACACTTCACTTAAATTTCTTGTGTTTGACTTAATCACTTTAAAGAAGTAAGTGCATAAGATTAAAGTTACATAGATACTTGTATGGTTTGATTGATTGCCTTGATTATCTTTGCTTATACTTATTGTATTTATTTCTTTTGTAGCTCAATTGTTTCTACTTAATGTCCACTCTTGCGATTTTATAAGGGTCAAAGTCCTTATGGATCTAATTTTTATGATTGATGGTTATTACTTAACTATCTTTCACGTAGCCCTTCAACAATTAGATAGATTATAATCATAAGATATTTTAGAGATGAATTATAATTTAAAAGATAATTTCTAATTGAATGAGAAGATAGACAATAATATTTTTTTAAAATTTTTGTTGTATTTTGAAGGGTCTAATCTAAAAAATTGATAAATAAAGAAATACATATTTTAAATTAATTAAATAGAAATCGTTTTGACATCACGATGACCAAAGTCAAAGTCTTAGACTCGTGCGGTGGGTGGAATATATTTAAAATTTATTAATAAAATATATTAACAATATATAAAATTAAGTTAATTTAAATAAAAATAATGAATATTTATTTAATTTTAACAAAAAATAGTTGTATACAAATATTAAAAGTAATTTTAATTTTAATAACTAAAAAATTTGAATAATTAAATAGAATTTTTAAAATTTTTTAATTCAAATATTATTAAAATCTAATTTTATTCTTAATAATAAATAGTAATATATATATATATATATATAAATATGCAAAAATAGATATTAAGTATTAAGTATTTTAAATAATAAACTTTAATTTGAGTAGTATAAATTTATCAATATTTTTTAAATTCTTAGGTAAAATTATACTCCAATGTTGTTTTAATAATAATAATATTAATAATTTTAAAGTAAAAAAATAATAATATTAATTTTAAATTAAGAAAGTATAAACGAGCTAATAAAATCATTGTGGGGCAAGAGTTAAATACAATGACGATAAAGATAGAGATGGAAATGTAGTGAAAGATAAAATAAGTTAGGTTGGAATGTAATATAGTATAATATAATTAGGGTTGTTAAACTAGGGAGGGAGCCTAACTCACCTTCTATTTAAATTCGACTCAAGTAACTTGAAGTTCTTCGAACTTAATTTAAAAGTAAATAAATTTTAAATATATATGATTGAAACATACTCAAATATTTTCCGCCGAATGCACTTGACCGGTTAAATCGTAAAAAAACGGAAACTTAAAAGAAAAGGAAACGAAAAAGAAAACCTACCTAGAAGTGCTTTAATGGATTTAATGGAAGCTCTTTTTAAAGACTCCCTTCGCTATTTTACATCGCTCTCTCCCTCCAAGGCCACCCAAATCACGGAGCCGGTTCAAAGGCTTCATGTCGTGGAGGGAGCGGAGATGACGGACGCGGCACATGTCCACAGCAGTCTGCAGTCCGCATAAACCCCCGCAAGTAAAAGATTGTTCCCATCGTCGGTGGCCGTCTTCATCGCCGCATCGCCTCCGGTTTCCGGCGTCAATGAGGATGGGCATCGATGGCGCAATTAAGGGCTGAAAGCATTGGAAAACAGTCCCCCATTGCCTAGGTGATAATCAGTTTCTCGATACTAGACTTGTTATATATATATATATATATATATAGATATAACTAATGGAATAGTTTTATTTAAATCTAAAATAATATTAGTCTAAACTCAAATAAATTTTTTTGGACATAATATAGAAGAAGGTAGTATTAAACCTATACAAAGAATTATAGAATTTTTTTAATAAATTTTCTGATAAAATATTGGATAAAAATCAATTACAAAGATTTTTAGGAACTCTTAATTATATGTCGGATTTCTATCAAGATTTAGTATTTGATTATAAATAAATAAATAAATAAATATATATATATATATATACATACATTTATATTTATGTTCTTCTTTTCCTGGCTTTGTTGTTGCCTCTGTGACTCATTGTATTTGTTGCTTGCACTCCTCTTTTGAAGAGCAATATATGGTGTTCAAGTTTGAGGTAAAAAACTAGGAGTTCCTATTTTTACAGTTTTCTGAGTCTCTGCAATTATGATTATAGGAGGAGGGCAAATGTAGGAGTTTATTGGAGTTATTGGTTGATGATTGATGGACTGATCTCATCCTTATTGAATTTAATGTTTTTTGAACACATTAGTGGAGGCTACTACTCCTTGTCCGTCTGCAAAAAGTATGTTAATTGATTAATGTTTCTGTCAATAGTTTATCCAGTAATTGACCATAAACTGTGCCAAATCATATAGCTCGTTGGCAGTCATTCTCATATTTAATTTTAGTTGTTGGTCATAATAAATAAGAATTGCTTCTTCCTGCTATCCAATCTCTTTTTGGTAAGTTGTTTTTTGTTAAATGAAGTAAACAGGACCCTCGCTGAAATGCATGCAATTTGCTGTATCAGCATTGATTGACTCCCAGAACATTATTTATTATTTTATCTGCAAAAATGGTGGAGTTTTTTTCTTTAATCAGGTTCTAGAAAAGATTTTTGTTCCGTTTTCTAGAAATTTTTGTTCTTGGAAGAATTGAGGGAGTTTTGAGCTTCGACCAAGCTATCATTCTGGTTGGGATTGCTATTGCTCTGTTTTGATTTTTGCGG
This sequence comes from Piper betle, assembly GCA_033002965.1. NCBI lineage: Eukaryota > Viridiplantae > Streptophyta > Magnoliopsida > Piperales > Piperaceae > Piper > Piper betle. Next base: position 25,975 of record JAURVB010003524.1, read on the forward strand.
AATTACTGGACGTAGTTTCCAACAGTATGTTCAAATGACCATGTGATTTTTTGAGTCAATGTTGTTTTGGAAAACATTCTCAGATGTTTCTTTTTAATAGATGATTAGTATCTTGTTTCTGGATGACCATTCTTATGGTGTTCTATAGTGTTGCAAATCATCATTGTTTTTGTTGGTGATTGCCTTTTGAAAAGTAAATTTGCTACGAGATTAGATTGTGTTTTGGTGCTAGTTAAAGAATAGACTGTCTCCGTACCATGTTTCACTTTGATGAAATACCGACTGATAATTAGTAAGTTAAATACATCTACTGTTGTTAAGTCATTCTTTGTGACCTCTGTATCCTGACTGCTTTTTATGATGTTTTGGGGTTAGCTTATGAATGAACGAATTTGGTTTACATGTTTCTGTTTGTCAATATAAAGCATTAACGTTTTGTGATACTGATTTACATTAGTTTAATGTATTTAATTTTCAATGAAGATGGAGTCCTCTTCTTTGTCAAGTTTGTCTAAGAATGACAGTGAGACAGAGGCCTTAGCAGCATTATGTGATGCATTTGGATCAATCTTTTCCCTTGAGGAAATTGCCTCTGCATATTGCCAGGCTGGTCGCAACGTTGATGTGGTTGGGGAGATTCTTTTGAGAAACATGGAGATTGCAGTACAGTTGTGGAAAATCCATTGCTTGACAATGGAATCAAGAATCCTGCTCTCAAACAAAGTACTTCAAAGCTTCTTAAGCCAAAGCGAGCTTCGGCCTCAATGGGGAGTGTATCGCGTGCCTTAGGAAAAGGTTATAGCAGGCTCAGTGGGTCTTCAAATGTCCATTGTCTATCCAAAAACCTCCAAAAATAGAAATAGAAGATCCATTAGTAAAAGAAATGTGGAGCAATGTGGGTGCATCAGATTCTTCTCACAGTGGTGGAACTTTGGAAAATAAGAATGTTCAGGATTTCTTGTTTTCGATGCTTGGGGATGGATTTCAGCTTTCAAACGACATAATTTCTAATGTCTTTGGTAGAGAAGCTTTTTATTTTTCCCCCTTTTCTTGAGAAGTATATGCATCTATATTTTTGGGTTGAGTGGTTCATGAATATGCTATGGTAAATTATTTTGGGTGATATTATCAGATTTTGCCAAAAATGAAGGAATCTCTTAATTTTTTCTATGCTTATATTGCAGTTTACTTCATTTACAACTAAAGTTTAATCATATAGTGGGTCTGGACCTATTTGACTGTTCATGATTCCTTAAGATTGCTCATTATGCTACTATTAACACGGTATCCAATATTTTAATTGTTCATGATTCCTATTTTTGGAGTTCAGTTGAGAATTGTTTTAGAAATTCTAACTTGAACAGAGAAGGGAAGGCTGCCAAAACTGTACCTTGGTTAGAAGAAACGTAAGATTGCTCATTGTGCTAATTTGATTGCAGGTTCTTGTGGATACGATGCTAAGAAGGTATGCTGAGCTGGGACTTTTTTGGCAAAAGCCTTCTTTTGTTTCCATTCATGGTACAACAAGTATAGGTTCATGTAGTACAACCACATACCCTAAGGACGGCTTTCTAAGTTCCAGATCGGAAATTTTTATTTTTATTTTTAAATTTTTCTTCATTACTCAGACATAAATTAGTTTAGGAACTGAGGCCAGCAACTACAACCTAGTCCAAACTATACTACCATACCAAAACAAACCACAGTAGGTGAAGTTAACAAGCAGAAGACTCAAGTAACTTATAACAGAAACAACAAACTAAATTATAAGCTGAAAAATGACTCCAGCTGCAGCATAATACCTTATATGCTATTTTGTGACTCAATTTCAAGAATTAACCAGCAGTTCAAAACATGATTCTGGAAATTAACTAGACTGTCTGGCAAATTGTTAATATAGGAGATTAGGCTTGACTTCAATCTAGCTGGTGATAAACATTAAACATGGTTAACCTATATTAACTTCAACAGATTTATGGAATTTACAAGTTAGGCTGAAAACAAAGGATTTAAAATGGTTAACTTTTCAGCCAGCAACCAATTTAATTGGTTAATTAATCATTTCTTAGATGATTTCAAAATTTCAAAGGAACGATGGCTCTCAAATCCACAAATGTTGAGGGAAAGGGATCCAAGACAGTCAAAGATCTGAACTTTGTTGTTTCCAAAGCTAATTCCAACTCATACACAATAACAATTATGCTTAAGAATAAAGGAGAACAAGTGAAGAAGAAGAGGGAAGAAGGATTGACTAATCAGGGGTTTTGGGCAACAATTGACTCAGCAATTCAATGTTGTGTTCACTCATCAAATTTATAAAAAATAGAACGATATCCCCTTAGTATAGATTCCTAGGAGATGAGATAATTCCATATAGATAACGTAGAATCCAAAGTTTATTCTCCTTAAAACGAAAAGACAAGCCCACTAGATAGTCTGTCCTAGATGACATCAACCTTATTAACAACTCATACAAACATATTAACACAACTACTTGACACTCCAACTCTATTTATCCCAAACAGCCGTACTTATCCATCTAGGCACCTAATGAAACACAAAAACTCTCATACAATAAAGACTTCCAAAGAGATTACTTCTAATTTAATTGATAAGAGTCCTGGGGATGCATGCCCTCTGTATCTCACGGTACACTGAGTAATTTCAGGCATTGTAGATATGCCCGCTTCATAAGTGCTCGTTGGATTTTATATTTGATTTATTGATATCAGGCATTGTAGATATGCTTGGCTTTTGTTTCCTGCCATATCCATATTACTATGAGTCATTTCATTTATGATCTTGAGTATGATTGAGAATAAAGAATGAAACTTGGAAGTTCATTAATCGCATTCCATTTTAGAAAGATATCAGTGAACATTAAATTCATAAAGGTTGAAGCTTAGAATGGCTTAACTCGTCCTCCCAGTATCAGAGTTGGGTAAGGACTTTCACATGGTGAATTTATTTGATTTATTGATATCAGGCATTGTAGATATGCTTTGCTTTTGTTTCCTGCCTTATTCATTTTACTATGAGTCATTTCATTTATGATCTTGAGTAAGGTTGAGAATAAAGAATGAAACTTGCAAGTTCATTAATCGCATTCCATTTTAGAAAGATATCAGTGCATTAAATTCATAAAGGTCTAAGCTTGGAATGGCCTAACTCGTCCTCCCTGTATCTGAATGGGGTAAGGTATTTAATATAAATAGCAATAAGATGAATATCTTCGAGGAAATTATTTTTCTTTTCGTTAGCAGCATGCATAAGCTTAGAGCACATTGAAAATCCACTTCTGCTTCTGCAAAATGAAGCAGCTGGTAGAGTTAGTTTTATCTGTCACCAGCCTTTTTTATGAGGAAATAGTCTAGAGCACTATACTATTATTACTAGAGTACTTGGTGTCAGTTCATTTGTTTCATGGTTTACATAACTTGTTTGGGTTTGGTGCTTTACCATCATGCATCAAATGCATATGTGCTAGTGCTGTCCAAAAGTCTTTTACAGATAGGCATCATATTTTCATTCTTTATTGATTAATTTAACCCTTCTGTTTTCCACGTAATCTACCAGAGTCTAAACAAACTGTTGAACATGTCCATTGACAAGCTGGAGAAGCCGGATGAGAGAGAGGAGGTAAATATGTTCCTGGAATCTAGAATTTCATGTTTCTTTCTTAATTTGGAAAACAATGTGTTGTTCTTTTAAGGTCTCTGTTGCATGTGTCCTCTGGATTAACAAACCATTTGTGGGTCCGTTGATCAGTTATGAGTTTCTTTAAAATGATTTAATGTCATATGACAAATTCCTTTTAGGTCTGTTTGGATAATGAGAAAATGAAAGACCGTGGGTGTGAGAAAGAAAAGAAAAGAAATGCAAAAGAAATCAGTTTTCCTACAATTTAATCTCATGTGTATGGTTTGAAAGAAAATAAAATTTATACAACATCATTCACACTCTCTCATTTCCTGGCATTTTTTATGTGAAAATTGTTGTGAAGGAGCTCTCTCGTGATGGAAAACAGTTTCTTTTCTCATATTTTCTTGCAAGCCTAAAAAGAAAAAGTGTGAGAAAAGTGTATTTTTCTCACATTTTCTTTCTTTGTTACAAATCAGAAAGTGAATTAAATTCACTTACAGTTAGTGAATATGCATCATTAACTACTAGAAAACAGGTGGAATATGTGTCTTCTCCAATTGACTGATTTGTGTGAATTTATTTTTTCTGATAGTCTGTTGATCTCAGCTCGCAATCTTCTGACCTAGAACTACAAGTTGCTGAAAGGTATGTTGACTTCAGTGGAGGTAAGCATGAATGGTCTGGTGGAAGCTCTCGAGAGAGTGGTCCTGATATTAAAATTGAGATTGATTTCTGTTTGACAACAGGGAAACAGCAATATCTTCTTCTTTTAATCATGATAAAAATGATCATGCAATGGAAATTCTACAAGCCTGGTATAATGTCTTTCCTAAGGTCTCTGATGAAGAATTTGCAAATCCTACTCCAATGAGGAAGAAAACTAGATGTCGCACAGTGGTGTCAGGACCATCAGATGATCTATGTCTGAAAGATATGCCTAAGTTTGTGGAGGAACAAATCCAGGATGCTAACGTTGGTAATTTTTTCATTATAATATGCCTTAAGTTTCTGAATTGTACATTCTGTTTGTGATCTTATGAATCAAGTTTTTTTCTTATTAGAAAAAGCGTTGTATCAATTCGAATGTTACTTCTTTTTTGTTTGAAAAGTAGAGACATTTATGTATGCTTCTTCTCTCTACCTTATTATTCCTTTTAAACGACAGATAGAGATTATAAATATCAAAATTTCCGTGAATCTGCTAAGAAGAATTGGGAGGCAATGAAAACCTATTATGAAAGTGTACGTAAATTTCTTATCAAGAAGTTACCTTTGTCAAATGTGTGCGGTTAATGAGTTCATTAAATGATCCTATGTTTTCCAGGCTTTGGATGCCTTTCTAAAGAAAGATAATCTCCAGGCTAAGTATTTGTTTGAACAGGTAGTTTTTTATCTATAATAGATGAATATTGTGACTTGTGAAAGAATTGCATAATTGTTCTCTGGGAAATTGCATAACCAGTTAAGAATTAGGTTGCAAAGGCAACCCAACTTTTGATTGTCAACCATTTTATTTCTCAATATTGTCATTAATAATATTAGCAGGGAAAAAACTCTGTGTGCATTCATCAATTTTTTGGGGGGATGGGGGGGTGTGCATGTATATTCGGTGATGAACCTATAATGTTAATCATCTGCCTCAATATCAAAGGCCTCATATTCCTTTACTCAATATTCCTTAGATGTATTTAGGTGAGGAACACAACACTCTCTTTTTGTTTACATAAATAGTTTTTTCGAGCTGCTATTTATTTATGCTATTGTTTGGTAACTCCAGGGAAAGCTTTACCATAATATGTACCAGGAGGCATGTGAAAAATCTGGCCAATTGATCCATGAAACCAGGTTTTTCTTAATCACATAAAGATATGAGTTTTAGGAGGCTCTCTTGATTTCAAGACTTTCAGTTAGATTGTTTTACCTACTTTCTGATTTTAATAATTTTCAGGAAAGTAAATTCTGCAGATGGTATTACACTCAGATTGCATGAACTGCCACCTAAGGAAGCCCTACGTCTACTTAAAGTCAATTTAAAATCTTTTGCCGGGATCTCAAGTTAGTAAATATTCATGCGCTTCTATCTTTTAACCGGCTTTACTTCAAATGTGATAATGCAATAGAACCAAATTTTGATAACTTCCTTGCTTCAAATCAGCTATCAAGGTTTTAAAGGTTATTATGGAGGCAGATGGGGAGGATACCATGAAAAGTGTTCGCAAGAAGCTGGTATGCCCCCTAGCCCTTTTCTTTCTAACTTTTTCTGTCAAGCCTTGGATTCTGTTTTTGTTTTTGTTTGTATTTGTGCAATAAGCTGGGAAATGCGTTGGTCTGATCATACACATTGTTGTTGTCGATTATACCTAGTTATTTGCGTATTGTTCTCTTCTCCTCTGCTTCTTTCCCACCATATTTTTATAATTATATCTGCATTCATTTTATTCATTCATAACTATAGCAATTTTTTTAATGGGAAAAAAGAGGATATGCTGCAGCACAGTCAACTTAGCTGTGCTGCAGTTTTAAATGGACTGTTGATTACCTCCCACGGTTGGGCTTGCCTACATATTTCCTACTCAAACGCTTCTGTAAAATTCTCTTCAATTATTATTGCCCCGCTCACTTTTTCTCCTCCCTCATTGCTCCGGGTAAAATGGACTTCACCTTGCACTCCAGTATTCATCCTCAATATACTTCCATGAAAGCCCATCCCATATGCCACCCAACACGTTAAAAACTGCTGCAGTTCAAAATTTGCCGCTTCGACAACTTCGCTCCTAATATTAACTCTTAAATTCCTTTTTGCTTATCCTTAGACATGTCTATGTTGTGTTAGATGTTTAAAGAAAATATTGTTCATTTCATGGGTGGTTGGTTTGGGTGATTGGGGACTTGCATGTGATGGGAATGGTCCAATTGCTGTGACTGAAGGCCTGGGCTAAGATCACTGTTGAAAAAATCAGCCAATTCTACTCGGAATTGGCCGATTTAAATCGGATTGGGCGAATCCGTTTCAAATTTGGGTAGAATCCGTTTTTGGTAAATTATTAAAATACCCTTGATTTTATACTATATAAATTATTTATGCATAGGTAAAATAAGAATTTAAAGTTTATAATGATGAAAATATCCCTTGCTTTCCCCCACCGCCGTTGCCGCCCTTTCGCTCTTGCAGGGCGGGGCGAGGCCGAAGGGGGGAGGCAGGGCTGGCAGGGGGACGGATCGGGGCCGACAGGACTAGGGTGGCGGGGTGGGGCTAGTGGGGGGAGTTCGGGTGGCGCGGGGCTGGGTGGGGGGAGTTTGGGGTGGCGGGGCCGGCGGGGAGTTTGGGTGTGGCGGGGCCGGCGGGGGAGACGGGGCGGGGACGACGGAGGTGAAGAGTGGGAGTGGCATTCTCGTAATTAAAAATTGATTCGATTCCGACTCGAGTAAAAAAATAATAATTAATTAAAAATAATTTTAAAAAATCTAAAAAATATAAAAAAATATCATAAAATATAATACACACAATAATATCAAAATTATATTAATATCTAATTTTTATATATTTATGTTATGAGTTGTCAAATTATTATATATGACCGATTTGAATCGATTCAGACCGATTTAACTGAACTGGTTCCTGTCTGATTTAGGACCGATCCCGATTCTGATTTCGACTCTTTCGAAAACCGATTCTGATTCCGATTCTGATTTTTGTAATTATGGCTAAGACATAGTTAGCTGCATCGCTCAAAGAGCCTGTCTATGTTTGTCTGTAATGCATAAGGAGTGAAACTCTTCATGTGATTTTCATAAAATAAAGTAAACAATCTTTTCAGCCCAACTGAGTTGTTGGTTGTGAAACACTGGTTAAATTTGCATGGAAATAAGAGAAATAACTTCTGTTTTTATTTGTTCTATGTTCTGAAAAATGGTTTCATACTTTGATTTAATGAAAATTGCAATCTGTCCAACTTGTTATAAGTTGAAACAAAGGAAAGCACTCAACTATTGAATTCCAACAATTTGCCTGAATTTTGATCTTGAAAAAATTCTGGACTTTAAAAAAGTGAGAAGGTGAACTTTATTTGGACTTTGCGGAGATCAAAGGATGTATAGTTAGTGAAGCATGCAGTTTTTCTTATTTATTCTGCTATTATGCCCTAAATATTTGAAGCATTTTAAGTGAATGCTATTAGCACAACCAGCTTTTTTTAATAGTTGTAACAATTGAATCTGGATCCTTCGTTTGTGGAACAGATATTGAAGCTACTGGAGAGGGAATCCATCAAATGGACTGAGGAAGAAGGAAATGCATGTACTATTACAATTAAACTTGATGAGATTGATGGTAGAAATCTGGGCTTTGCGAATGTACCTCAAAGCTGATTTTGTTTTTTGGCCCCCTTTTCTACTTTTTGTTTTGTTTTTTGTCCATGTTGTGTTATGCTTGAGACTCGAACATCAAATGAAATAATTTTGGGTCAATTTGGCTCCATTCCTTGGTTGATGGTGCAACAGTGCACTTAAACCCATTTTCTACTGACATGAAAAGTTGAAATTCCACTCTTTCTGATAAAGACTGTCAGGTGAGGCCGACTTGAGATGCTTATACTTGCCTACATTTATCCGTATTTAAATTCCTTATCCCATTCTGTCTACATTTAAAAAGTTGAAATTCTACTATTTCTGCTGATAAAGTGTCAGGTGAGGCTGACTTCAGATGTTTTACTTGCTCATAATTATCAACATTTAAATTTCTAAACTGATCAATAACAATAGATGCTTGTGAGTCAACGCACAGCTAATATAAGAGGGGAAATGTGGGTTTGAGTAGAGCTAATTGCACGCACAAAAATTATGAGATGACGTTGGAAGAAGAGCAAATTTCCATGCAATCTGCAAATTCACATGCAAATAACCAAGAGGCTTAAAATTATAATTAATTAATTAGATTGACTAACTCATTTTTGAATGCCAATCTTTTATTGGCCATAGGTTTCATAACATATTTATCATATTATCTTGCATTGTACTTGACTAACCTTTTGTGTAGGGTTGGGACAATAAAGATGCATGAGGCGACAAAGAATAATCTTAAAAGAATGAAGTGTTGAAGATCTACATAGTAAGTTTAATAAATGCTTCGTAAGGGTTGATACTAATTACTTAAAAAGTTCAAAACACATTAAAACTGTCTTTATAAAAAAGTCTTGATAGAAGTGTTAGAACCATGTTTTAATGAGATAACATTGCAAAATCTTTTATGTATAATCAAAAAGTGTATGAACCATCAAAAGAATCAAGATCATCAAAATTCAAAGTGAAGAAAAATATCAAGCAGCAAATAGAAGAAATTAAAGTTTGAAAATCAAATGAAGTGTTGAAGTACGGAGGACTTTAATTATACTTCGGTTAGGACTTCTCGCAATCGAGGACATGAGGTGCATGGGAAGAAGAAGATTCAACCTTCGGCTGACCTTTCGACCACGGGTTCACCTATTGAAGACCTAGGGTTTGATCAAGAGATGATGGGTTAGACTTCGGCTAACCTTCGATTCAGTGTTTGACAACCGAAGAGGGTCAGGACAACTCTAGGGCTAACATGGTAGAGAGAGATCAAGACATGTGGAACCTTCGGCAGAGCTTCAACAACCGATCATGAGGGCATATTACAAAAGTTCGGTGAAGCTTGAAGGAGAACATTTGACAAACCTTGGATTATGGATTTAGCAACCAAAGTGCAAGAGGGAACCCTATGGCCAATGTGGCAAAGAATCAAGGAGGACTTCGGGAGACATTCGGTCAATCGGGAGCCGAAGAGGGTGAGGGACCCTAGGGTTGATGTGGCGAATAGAGAATCAAAGTTAAGGAAACTTCGGCTGAGCTTCGGTTGCAGGTTTGGCAGTTGAAGTTGATGTAACTAATTTTAAGTAAATGATTGGTAGATGTTTGGTCAGTCATTTGGCAGACGATTGTTATGAAAAAGTTGTCAAAACCAACCGTTAAAAAAATAAATAGTCAACGACTCCTATTTTGAGAGAGGTGTTGGAAGTCTATAAATGGAATATTGGGTGGAGTGTTTTGACATATCTTAGGTGATAAAGAACCCCTAAACTCTCATGGATCAATTTGAGAAGCTCAAGCTTATGCTAGAATTAACTTTTCCAATTAAATTGTAATCTTAAGCTCTAATTGTGTATCAAAGGAGAGACTCTTGTATGCGAAGCCTTGCTGAAGTGAATTTGAGTTATTTTATAAACTCTGTATATGTGGGGAGTGCATGTGAGCACTTGGCATATAGAAGGAGAGTGTTTGGATTGAGGATTCCCTTGGTTCAAGGTATGAAGGGAGGTGCAGTCTTGGGAGGTGCAGTTTTGAGAGATGGTTGCTCCAAGGGTGTTTGGAGATGGTAGTAAGACTCATTGGCACTTGGGAGGTATTTGAGAAAGAAGGCTTACTACTTGAAAGAGTTCCCTAGCACTCGGCCTTGGAGAAGGAAAGTTTGTTGGAGGCTCATAGGGTGTAAGGAGCACACGCTTCCTTTGCACTGGAGTGGTGCTTAAAATGGAGAGTTTGTAAGTATAAGATTCCTTAACACTTGGTGCTTGCAAAGAGGTCTTGTTATTGCTTGTAAGTTGTACAAGTTGGTTGTTATAATGAACTTACGAAAACCTACTCACCAATGAACTTGGTGAGCTAAAAAGAGTATGAGTTCGAAACTTCTTAAAAATCCTTGCGCATTCTCTCTTCCTTTCTCTTTTTGTGGATATTGTTTTAATTTCATTCACATTCTTGCACACTTTATTTAATTCTTTTGTGTTTGACTTATTCGCTTTAGAGAATTAAGTGAATCAAGGTCAACGTCATTTAACAACTTTCATCTTTTGATAAATTTGCCAAAGCAGGTAGCTAGTGAGTTTGGACTTATGTTGCCTTACATACTACACGTAATTGGGTTTATTATAAATTGCATTGCTTATTCACTTGTGTTTATTTTGATTATCTATTTGTGATTCTCCTTTCATTGTGCTTAAGTCATTTCTGTTTTAATTATCCACGTGTGGTCTTGTAAGGGGTCTAGGTTTCATGAGGATCTAACTCTTTTGGTAAGTGTTTGTAGTTCTCTCCCACGTAGACACCTTTGATTGGTATCAGAGCTTTGGTTGCAGTAAGATGGACAACTGACCCTCAAACTACTTAAGGGAAGAACCTGAAGAGGCCTTTGAAGCTTTATACGAGAAATCACTTAAGATGGCCAAAAGGAACATGAAGCTCAAAAATTCATTCAAGAAGGTGAACTTGGAGAAGGAGGCACTAGAGCAAAGGCTGACTTCTATGGAAAATTAAGTGGCCTCACTCTAAGAGGAAAGGAAAATCAACTCAAGCTTAAATGAGTAAATTACAATGCAAAATGAAGAATACATAAGGCTTCTTAAGGAAAAGAAAGACTCACTCATAAGTGTTGGGAAATCCCTTATGGTTCCCCACTTGGTTAGATCTCAAAAGATGGCTCCACACTCAAGAGAAAGTCTTATTTTCAACCATCTACCTCTACATCTCTATCTTATCATTTTTGTGAAAAAGTAGGACATATCTCTATCATGTGCAAGATAAATGAAGCTATTGTGAATGGAGCATGCAAATGGTGCCCAAGGAGGAAAAACATGATATCTAGATGAAAAATTCCATTTGTCCAAGGGTTAGTGTGTTCAAAAAGCTAAAAAGAAAGATCATTACTATGGAACAAGATAAGGCCTTGAAGATCTCACATGCTACTAGAATGAAGAAGGAAGGAAGAAAGATTGCCTTCAAGCAAAGAAATGGTTCAACCAAGATAGGCACCACCCTTCAATTCTCAAGAGGTCTTCAAGCAAAGTTACTAAGAGGAAATGGGACATATCGTGAAGAAATACAAGGTGTAAAAAGATCAAGATCAAGGACAATAAGGGAGATGTACCAAAGGCATTTTGCTTCATATCAATAGGTAAAACTATCTCAAAAACCTTTGGTACTTACAAATCAAAATTTGGTCTTGATCCTTTTACTTCTTAGTATTTAAATTGATATTTCAAAATGATTTTCAATAGGAAAAGTCAAGAGTAAAATCAATCATCAAAATTTTAAAAATGGTTTACCAAAATCACTTGCTTGAGAGTGTTTTGTTGAAACTCAACCAAGTGTGTATCTTTACTTGATTTTTGATAATTAGTATATATGTAAATGAGGGGGAAACATTTTTACAAGGTTAGTTTGGACCTGAGAATAGTTATATCAACCTCTCTAAACATCCACAATACATAGTTTAACTTTGGGAAAAATAAAATTTGAGCTCATACTTCTATTTCCCACAATTGGTTGGTGTTCACTTGATGGTTTACTTATCGGACAAACCGGAGAAGTTGAGAGTTTTAAGAAGTCCTAACCCTAGTTGAAGACTAATAGCACTATAAAAAAGTTATTATTCCATGTATTTTATGCATACATTTGTCTTGTTTTGAGTAAGTTGTCATTATGTTTTACGTTTTTTAGTTTTATTTTAGATTTTTTAATAAATATACAGATTCAATACATTCTTGTGCCAATTTTGCAATTTTTATACCAATTCTACATTTAATGGATTTTATGGTTAATTATGAACAAGGTTGAATTGCACGGATCGTTGGCAAAAAAATTGAGGAGCCAATTGAAGGTTACGATGCAAAGATTCAAGAAGAATAACATAGAATTCATTTAACTTCAATCTTGCTCTTTTGCATTTCAACATCTATAAAAAGGATTTCTTTGCACAAGAAATAAATAACTCTAGGAGAGGAATCAACACATGAGTATTTTCCTCTTTTGTAATTTTGTTTCTTAGTTTATTTTTAAAACTCGAGTGCTCTTTTTTGTTTTCATTATGGAGTAATTGAAAATTACGTTTTAGAATTAATGGAACCTCTCGATTAAGTTAATCAATTTCTCATTTATTTATTCTATACTTTATTTTCAAGGGTTAGTTGTTTTGTTTTAAGCTTCATCTAAAATTGGATTGATCAATTTTAGTTTTCTTATGAAGTAATTAAAAATTACTATACTTTTTGTTTTCATTATGGAGTAATTGATAATTAAGTTCCAGAATTAACAGAAGCTCTCTATTAAGTTGATTAAATTTTCATCTATTTATTCTATACTTTATTTTCAAGAGTTAGTTGTTTTGTTTTAAGCTTCATCCTAAAATTGGATTGATCAACTAGTTTTAGGATCTCAAGACTTTAATTTGATACCAAAAGGGAGAGGTTATACTTAGTCATAAGCAAGGTATCAAACGGCAGACTTCTTGGTTTGTTTATGAGTGAGATTAGATATTCACTCATGTGTAGTTGGAGGGCTAATCTTAACATATTAGTTAATTGATCAATTATCACTATGAGATAGAAATTGGAATTAGTTAATAGGATTTGAGTGAGACTCGAAAGATAAGCAAATAGTAGCTCTGTCATGTTTAATATGGCTCAGTCCATTGGGCAATTTCATGGTCTTCCCCATGAGGACCTAAATCAGCATATAGTTGACTTTATGAGTATTTGTGATACATTTAAATAACAAGGAGTAATTGATGATGCTATTGGATTATGATTGTTTCCATTTTATTTAGCAGTAAATGAGGTACCTGAAATCTTTGAACCCAAACTCAATCACCACATGGGAAGAGTTAGCTGAAAATTTTTTGTTTAAATTCTTTCCTTAACGAAAAATTGCGAAGGAATGAAATTATTTCTTTCATGCAAATAGAAACAAAGACAATTTATGATGCTTGGAGGTGGACTTAATGAGGAGGTGCCCCCATCATAACATTCCACCCTTGATGTTGATCCAGACATTTTACAACGGTTTGCTTTGGCATACCAAGTTGATTATCGACGCTACATCATGTGGAAGCTTGATGGACAAAATCTACGATGAGGCTTGCCAACTAGTTGAAAAATTGGCGTCAAACCACTATCAAATGTCTCAAGGAGGATGAGGCAAACAAATAGTCGAAGTTTTAGAAATTGATGCAATTACAAAACCTTTCATCATAAGTTGATGCATTATCTAATTAATTTAAAAATTATTTTGTGTAGGGACAAGTTAAGGCAATTGGTGTTCCACCTCCTTCATGTGACTGGTGTGGAGGTGGACACACTATGGAGTCTTGTCCAAGTTACAAAGAGTCAGTTAACTTTATTTAATTGTGAGTAGCAGTAATAATAACCCATACTCTAACACCTACTACTCTAATTGTGAGTAGCAGTAATAATAACCCATACTCTAACACCTACTACCAAGGTATCACCCTAATTTTTTGGAACAATCACAAGCAGCCAACTGCTGCCCTAGCCAACCCACTTGGATTGTACAACTAGCCAAGGCCACAACCTCCTCAAAAGAAAGAGTCAGACTTCACATATATGTTTACACAATTTCTGCAGTCCCAAGAAGAACTCCAAGAAGCAGCCATCTGAGAAATTCAGAATTAAGTAATGCAATTGAGCAGGGAGAAGTGTGAAAGACCCAAGGGGTCTCTTTTAAGTGAGATTCAACATCCAAGGCATGATCCTAGGGAGTAGTGCAGTGCAATATTTTTGAGGAGTGGCAATGTATTGGAGGAAACAAAATCAAAGGAGGATGTGCCCCAATCAGAAGCCAAGAAATCCATTGATGTTCAAACTGAAAATGACATTCAAAGAGGAAGCACTGGTGGGAAGTCTTTGCCCCTCCTATCCACTCTGAAGTGAAGATGTCCCCAGTGCCATTTTCTGAAAGATTCTGAAAGATTCAAAAGAGTAAAGAGAATGGTAAGTTTAAAAAATTTCTTGATATCTTTAAGTCACTTTGTATCTATATTCTTTTTGCATGCACTATTGAACAAAGGTCCAAGCATATGAAATTCATGAAGGCCATTTTGAGCAAGAAGAAACTTGGGGAGCATGAGTCCATTGTCATGATTGAGGAGGTGAGTGTTGTCCTCCAAAAAAGCTACCTCCAAAGCTTAAAGACCTACGTTGGTTCACTATCTCATGCTCAATTGGATCCATTGTAAGTAAGACATTATGTGATCTTGGTGCTAGTGTTAATTTGATACCTTATCTCTATACAAAAATTGGGTTTGGAGGAGGTGAAGCCTATCGGTTATCTTTCAATAAGGTATTGTGCAGAATTTAAGAATCTATTTCTTCATACCGATTTTATCATCTTAGATATGGAGGATGTGGAGGTTCATCGCATTATGGGGCATCCATTTTTAGCTATGGGCCGAACAATCTTTGATGTGGAAAGAGGTGAGTTGATCATGAGGGTATATGATGAGTGCACAGTGATTGAAGTTTTTTGAAATAAGAAACTATTTGGATGATTTCATGACATATTTGTAAGCTGATCAATGCTAGGATTCTAAGTGTGTAAGTTGTTTTGTTATTATAGCAGAAATGGAGAAGAAGGAAAGGCAGTAATCTAGGATGGAAAGGGCTAATCTATCCAATTTTACCATTGATGAGCAAGCCCATGAACTCTGCCTTTCAAATAGTTTTAAGTTACATTGTTTAGAAGTACACTAACTTCTCTTGATTTGAGTGTAGGGAGGTAGTACAAGTTGAACCCAAGGAAATGCATGACTAGAGACTAAGGGTGCCTTGAAGACATTAAATTTAGTGCTCCTTACGAGGCAACCCAAATATCATTCATTTGTCTATTTATTTATTTTTTGATTTCAAATAATTTGATCAAGTTCTCTTTAATAGTTTTCATGCATATCACCCCTGAGCATTCGTGGTTAAAGGGAGTCTTGTTACTTGTTATTCCTTTTCAAATACTGGGGACAATATTTACTTAAGTGTGGGGGCATTCATTTCATCAGTAATAGTTTGTGAGTTATTTTTGAGTCAATTTTTTTATTTGCATCAAATATTCATTTAATTAATGTCAGTTAATAACATTTGCTAACATAGTTCTTTGATTTATGATTTAACCATAAAAGTATTGCTTTGTTTCATGGAGATAGTAGTGCTAGAAATGTGTTCGCAATATTCATTCCATATTCCCCTTGCTTTAATTTTGATCGAATTTGGATGATGCTTATACTTTCTGTCATTAATTTAATATTGGGTGATCTAGAATGCATTTTGAGAATCACTTAGAGGCAAAATCTCAAGAACATGTTAAGAAGAATATGATTTTGGTAATTTGTTTACGAGCTAGAGCCTCACAAAGGCTACTTATTGTGTTGACCAATTTTTTGAGCCAAAATTTTGGCCTTATATGTAAAACCCGGGCTGTCCGCTCGAGGGCTTTTATTGTCGATTAGGTTGTTACCTGAATTGGGTTAGTAGGATCCAACCTGTCTTGCTATAGTTCGTGTATGGTATAGTGTAAGCTACCCAACCTTAGCCTTCTTCAGTGCTCTGTATGCCTGTTTGGATGTTGCACGCCGACTTTTTCATGTTTGGTCGAGTCGACTCGTATATAGTTAGGTGTTAGGACCATGTACCTCATGTGTCTTTTGTGTACTTCTCGTATGTTTGATAACCCTTTCGGACCATCCTAACCCCTTTTTGAGACCAGCAGTGCAATTCTCGAGGTGGGCCCAATCTCTATAGGGTAAAAGCCCTAATTTTTTGGATTTTGGGCTAACCAGATCTATACATCTTTATCTAATCCAACCCATACCTCTTTAGGTATGCCACCCATACATATGGCATCACCAAGTTAACTCATACCTCCTTATCCAACCCATACCACTTTAGGTTTATCACCCATACCTATGATATCACCAAGCCAACCACCCTTTTTCTATAAAACCCACCCCTTCCCTCTTCACCTCAAACAACCTTCGTTGGTTTTTCGTCCTCCTTAGAGCACCAATCACCCTCCTCCATATTTCTAACCTCCTAGGGTGGTAGGTTTTGAGGTTGGATGCCTCAAAAGAACTCCCTTTGGTCTTCCCTCATTAGTTTTAGGTTTGTACTGCCTCTATTGGTCGTTGTTTGATATTTATCTCTTGTATTTTTGTTTATGACATTTGAGCATGTATATATGCATGTTAGGAGCATTTTGAGTACTCATTTATCTTATTTAGTAATTTAAATAAATATATATGATTTTTATAATGCACGTAGTTTACTGATAAGCATTATTTTGATATAAAAATCATATCTTGACACTCTAATGTTAAATTTTCACGATTATTATTTTATTGCACTCATAACATGCATATCTATAACTTTTGTGTTGGGTATTTTACCTGAAATGACCTATACTGTGCATGTACGAGGGTAAAATGTAAGGAAATGAGACAACTTTCACTGTTATAGTGACATAAATGCCCTTTTCTCCAATTTTTACTCTTCGACGTTGTAGGATCTTTTTATGCACAACATTTCATATTTTCATGGTGATGTTAGGAGTTCTAGGTAAAATTTTAAGCTTATTCTAACCACTAAATAATTATGAATATCACCCATAAGTACGCATTGTATTTCCTGTGTTGTTTATGACTATGAGCATGATCTGTGATTGTTAATATATATTAAGCCATCAATTTTAAGCTAATAAAATATGGTAAAAATTTATGATGTTCGAACAAGTGTTTAGTGAAATATATAATGGTTAAAAATTATCTAGGTATGTTTTGTAGGTATTAACACGGACAATATAAAGATGTAAGGTGAAACCCTAGTTCTTTTACTCCAGTTGTAAATTACCTTAAAATAGGTTAATGGTGATTTCAGTAAAATTTGGTCCAAACTTTAATCTATGTCTTAGTAGCACGGTGACCAATTTGGGACCATTTAGGTGGGTTCCAAATTTTGTTTGTGAATTTCTACTTTGTTAGGGTCCAGAAGGCTCCAAAATAGTCCATCCAATGACCCACCTTGTAAAATCCCCTTAGGATCATTTACAAATTAAATTAGGCCTAAATCTTACCAGACTTCCATGTGTTAGCTAACTAACCCTGTTGGCCCAAGCCCATTTGAAGTTCTTTAGCCCATGAACAAACAATTATAAAATTGGTGCGCAGCCCAAGAACAATGTTCGAGAACCTTAGTGCCAAGATTATTGGGCCTTGTTCCCCTTGATTGGTCCATGGATCAGCCATGATAGAATTTATCTATGAACCTTATAGTTTAAGGGCCAACCCATCCAAATTTCAGCCTATTTGGACATTGTTAGGTCTGTCTAAAAAATTGTCTTGTAAGACCTTTTGATTAGAATCCTAGAATTGATTAAAGCCTACTAAGTGAACATGAAACCAAAACCTTAATTAAGTTTCCTATTAAGGTTTAACATTGCACTTTTGACCAAGTTAAGATAATTGAGTGTGTCAAATGTTGAGCTTGTGTAGAGGCTTTGCCTCATTTTGATTGCTGATGTGACTCGATTCTTATTCGGTTCCATCTCTGTGCTAGGAATCATGGGTGAACTTATTGACTAGAATACGAAGCACTACTTATCTAGGTATGTAGGACTCTCCATTTGCTTCATCTCTACCTGACTTCCTATGTGTCAAGTTTAACCATATTTTAGACGTAAGATGACATTGGCGGTGTTTTATTTGATCCTTCTGATGTCGGGCTATTTAACTGTGTTTTTTATACAGGTTTAATAAAACTTCAAGGTTGAGACCCCTTAATAGTTTTCAAAAGATAAGATCCAAAAATTAAGTATTAAATCCTCTCCCAAGACTATATGTATAAATATGAGGGTTTACAGCTTTTACCAGTAAGCATGTGTACGGGATGCATGGACCACACTAGTACTCCTTTAAACCTTGAGGTAGTGTGGAATATGAGAGTATTTCATAACATAACACATTTTCAAAATTTGTGGCACTAACCTAACCATTCCTTTTGCCACTCTAGTATTGTGGCGGGTGTAATATGGTGGATGTGAAGGCATAAGTGTTGTATGTATAAATATTAATATAAGCCATTCTTGCACGCTGACACTCATTTAATATGTTTGCTTATAGTTACTGTAACGACTCGCCTGTTCCAAGCCACAAGCCAAGTGCTACTATATGAAACTAAGTGCTCATAAATTAATTTTTCTATTAATTGTCAAGATTTTAAAAACTATGACATAAAATATAATATAATAAATGCTAAGAATAATCCAAGCCCCATGAACCGAACCAAAATCCCATTGCCATGCAAATAATCTAGAGAAAAAAATAGTCCAATAATAGAGTTCTCTAGCTGTCCCAACTCTACCCATCCTTCAATGCTCATACATGCGGAGACAATTCTGCGTTAGTGATAAAAATACTAAGTCATAATTACAAGAAAAAATTAATATATTCCACAACATCATTAATTCGACTTTTAGTGATTATGAGCCTATACTGAGCTCTTAATATGCTAGGAGGGTGGCTGCCCATCCAGTTACAATCCAATGTATGTGTCCACACGCTATGTGGCCCTTGACCTGTAATTACCGATATTTATAATTGACTCACCCTTTCGGTATCACAAATGCATAATGAGCCGTCTTGCGCCACTGCACCCTGTCAGGTAGGTGCTGCCCTGTGTCGAATTGAGCCAATTTTTTGACCCCAGTTGTGCTTGGTGCATGGTGGTCGAATGTGGCTCAGGCCGACCAATACTCCGACATAGGAATATATAACATTTTGAGTAATTATACGAACCTGAAATTTTGTTGAGGCACCCGCAACTACGATACGTGATCCTAATATGAATGAAACTTCTCTAAAGTCTTCCCTTTGTGAGCCAAATGTGCTCACATACTATCAAGTTGATGTTTTATTTAACAATCAACAAAATTCTCCTTTTATATAGAAGAATATTTGTAGAATTCAAGAAGTCACTACATTAAATTTTATTAATATGTGTGGAATTCAAGAAGTCACTACATTAAATTTATAGTAAAGAATGTAATCACACACAATTATATTAAACACCAATCATTTGTGTGATAATGAAAAGTCAAAAAAATTGACTATTGAATTAATGTGAATGAGTTTCAATCCCAAAAATTTAATAAATAAAACTTTTTAAAATCATTGTACCAGTACCCTAAAGGTTATAATTGATAATTTATGATATTGATTTTTAAGATTTAATTTAATTAAATATTATTTACGGTTTATTCTAAGATTTATATAACCCTAAATAAAATAAACTAATTATTTTTTCAGGGTTTTACAGTTACCGCCCAGTGTGAGACAATTCTGAAGTTTAGTAAGTTTTCGTGGGTAATAGAATTCCCATTTGTCAGCGTGCTATTTTACCGGTAGTTATTCAGATCGGTAATCAAATTTATTTGACTACTTACGTGGTTTTTAATTAAATATAGGTGAGGTTCCTAGCATTGGCTGGCCTAGGTGCACGGATTAGGCCAACTCAGTGGATGGGGTGGCGGGGGCCTTGTGTTATGTTCTCTGTTTTAGGCTGTGTATTTTGTGGATGACTATATGATGGGCATGTGCCTTAACTATGACTATAGTATGATTCGGATGTATGCCATGATGGTTGTGTTAAGCATGTTTTATCGTTATATTATATTAGTATTGCGGAACTGCAATATTTTGGGGGCAAGGCTAAACATCGTCTATAGAGTATATATGCCCCAAAGTCATGGAACATGATGAGGAGCTAACTTAGGTACACGAAACGTATTTGGTTGTAGCTATTTGTGTGTTAGATAAATGTGGGTGGAGGTGCTTACGGTTCACATCAATTGAAGACCCACACAAAGTCCGGGTATTAGAGTTTAATGCCCTGATACTTGATGATGGTGTGTAATTTCTTTAACGCTTTAATTATTGCTTGTGTCGGGTATGCGTAACAAGCAACCACTACCCTTGTTAAATACTTGCATCATCTTTATGTAACTAATAAGAAGACCAAAGCCAATCATTTGAACTAAGTATTATGAATATGATGTACGCAACAACATGCAACCTCAAAACTGTAGCGAGGGTGTGCTTCTTCTACAATTGGGTGTGATCATCACATTTTGAAACTCACCGCTTATAGTCGTAGGGGATTTTCTGCCTCTGTTATGACTAGGGGTGTTTATATAGGATTCTTTAAGTTTAAGACCCACCTTTGTAGTACGAACTCTTCACGCATTCTTTGAAAGCCAAACCTGATGTTCGTCTTAAGCCTCCATGGAGGGTTGGGATCCACTTTTGTAAAGTTTATATGTGATAGCCCAATGAGTAGCTTCCAAATTATAATATTACAATTCGGTCTGTCCCTTCCGGCTGAATTAGGGTGTTACATTATATCCTTTTTTGCTCTTTTTACTTGTGCACGTATATTTGAGTTAAAGCCTTTGTTATTTTGCCTTGCGATTTAGGTGTCCTTTACCCACAATATAATTTTCTTTCAAGTCTTTATTGGTTGTTATCATTTAGTATATGGACTTATGCTTTTGAGGTGTTGGCTTATTTTTGTTAGAATAAATTATAGTTCTAGTTGGGGTAACAAATTGTGGTAAGTGTTGTGTTGTATGACAGAAGGCCAAACGATTATTGTTTCTGAACAAGAAAAAAAGTAAAAAAAATGGAGTTGAATAAATGAGATATTTAACTATATCTTGGATCATGTACTCATTTGTGTTGTTTAGTAACTCTCAAATAACATTCATTTGTGGTGAACAAATTTTGTATTGATCTGAAAAATGTTGTATCTGATAGATGGGGATGATCTATTTAGGCTTGAAAGATTGCTATTGTGAGAGAGAACATGTAACATCCAAATTTTTTGGCCTGATGGCAAACCGAAATGCGATGTCAGAAATTCGTATAACTATTCATTTAACTACTAACATACAAATTTCACGGAAGTGGATTTCAAAAGCATAGGTCAAAACCATTCAACACTAATTAAAATCATACATACATACATAATCATATAATCATACATACTGTGTCAGAACACACAATGGCACCACGTGCAGCCAAGACAACTCAACGGAGCATACAACGTGCCATAAACATACACATGTATCAAAATCTAGTCGACAGTAATATACTCGCATCGTTCATAACATATACATGTACCAGAATCTAGTCGACGGTAACATGCCCGCATCATACATAACCATATATATGTACCGGAATGTAGTCGACGGTAATGGTCCTACTTGAGCCGTGTCTGTGTCTAGCTACCTGTCCCAGCAATGTTGCTTGGCTCGGCTGAGTCGACTCGGCTCAACTTTGTTAACTTGCTCGGGTTGACTTGGTTCACTATTTTCATCATTTTCAGCCTGTTTTTCAACCGTTTTCGGTAATTTGAGAACCCCTACATTAGTTTAGATGTACATTTACATTATTTAGTATATTTGGATATTATAAGTATTTTTATTCATTTATTATTATTATTTATTTATTTTTATGTACATGTTTATAGTATATGATAAATGTTTACATGATTGTTGTTATTATTAATGTTTTATTTACTTATTAATATTAGTCTTATTTATGTTTACTAAATTGTATATATTTATTTATTTATTTGTTCATTGTATGTATGTTATTATTTATTTGTATTTAATTATGTATTTCGTATGGGATAACTATGATATTATTATTATTCATGATTAACTAATATTAACTAATTATTTATTTATTAATTTATCTAATGATTTGTATTTATTTATTTATTTATATGTATACTAACATGAGTATATGTGATATTTACTCGTGTTTAACATTGTACTTATATAATATAATGATATTATTATTTTATGATTAGAGTATTATTATTGTTATCTATTTATTATTTATCTTTTTATTCATGAGTGTATTTATTTATTTATTATTTTTTTATTTATTATTTTTCTTTATTATGTCTCAATTTGCATGCTATATATTTAATTGTAGGTTTACTAAGTATTTACTTATTTATTAGGATGCATTGATGATATAAGCACACATTATGAACATGCATCATATAGAGATGTCAGTATGTTACTTAATAGTGGGTTTCGATGTAGGTTTAAGAGCCCGAGCTCGCCTAGATGAGATGTCAAGCTTGCAGCTTGAACCACAGGTCCGTTAGGACTCGTCACTTTTTATCGCTATATTCTATTGATGATTTGATTTGCTGATCACTAGATGTGTTAAGTGGTTATTTTATCTAACCCCACTTAACATGAGCTATTTAAACTTATCTTACTTCTGTGATTCATTACCCTTGAGGATGAGACCCCTCGAATCTGATTTCAAAAATAAGATCTACTGCAAGTTGCCTTCGGGCCTATTATATAAATCCCTTCTTAGACTTATATATGATTTTCTCGAGTCTTTCGGTGAAATGTGAGACAAGGGAAAACCAACAATCACACTTTGAGAGAGAGCATGCGTTAGTCAAAGCGGGCTCTGGATTTGGTGAGTGTCCGTTCCTTTCCTGAGGGATCTTGACAACTCTACCTTTGAGTTCCTCAAATCTGAAGAAGTGTGGAGGATTACAGGTACTGTAATGCAACACATGTTTAGACTTGTAGGTTCAAAGGGTACTGAAGGTGCATGCCTGAGAGTACTTGTCCTCTGTGCTTAGGGCTACGAGTGATACGAAAGATGTAGATGGGTGATGGAAAAGGGAAAAAAATTATGTTCCCGCACAAGGGTGTTTTTATAGTTGATGAGGCATGAGATGAGATAGAAAGGGGATGCTATTGCACAAGTCAACGACTCCTAATTAGCGCTATTTTGAGAGATTTTATGAAGGAGTATATACATGTTTTTACTTAACAGGAGGGTCAACTGTCTTATTATAAATGTAGGTTTCATGATTTTGAGTTGACTTTGGTGGGATGGTAGATAAACGCTATACACACTTGAGATCAACGCAGTTATATTTTTTCATACTTTCATTTATATTTGATATGTTTTCACACATATTTAGTCATGTCTTCCATTCTCTTGATGCCAAATGGGTTGTTTCGATTGTTCTTATTGATTGAGTCTTATATACTAGCTACTTTAGACATGACTTGACTCAATTGTGACATTTCTGATCCAGTGCTTAGGTGAACCAAAATTGGAGTGTCACAGTTTTGGTATGAGAGCTTTGTTATCCAAATATATCTTTTCCCCCCTTTAGCCTAGCCTTGCTACAACCTATGAAAGATGATTCTAATTGGCATGTCACTTACATTAGTGGAGAGGGTTATTTAGATTTGCACCTGTGGAGATGCTAATTATCATTTCATCTATGATTGTATAAACTGAGTCCATATTCTTGATTGAGAGATAAGTTTTGGGGGATTTTATTTTTACCATCCATGGGGCCTAATTCTGGTTTTACTTAATTTATCTTTTGTTTGCTTCGCTAGATTGTTTTTATTTGATTTTGAGGAGCTATGCAGTTGCACATGTGAGGATATTTTGTATTTGACTAGATGGATATTTGTTGTCAAGTTTTGTGTCTAAGTTTTGATCAGGACTAGAAAAAGTATAAGTTTGGGGGTTTGATAAACCTGTAAAAATGTTTCTATATATTTTATGCATGCTTTTGTCTTGTTTTGTGTAAGTTGTCATTATGTTTTAGGTTTTTTAGTTTTATTTTAGATTTCTTAATAAAAATATGGATTCAATGCACTCTTCTGCCAATTTGCAATTTTTTACCATTAGTACATTTGATTGATTTTGTTGTTAATTATGAGCAAGGATGATGTTCAGGAAGAGTTAGAACAAAAATAGGAGCTAATTGAAAGTTAAGAAGAAAAGATTGAAGAAGATTAGCAGAGAATTCACTTAACCTCAATCTTGTTCTTTTGCATTTCAACATCTATAAAAAATGACTACAGAAATAACTTCAAGAGAAGAATCAACACCTGAGCATTTTAGTGAATTTTATTTTTTCCTTTTGTAATTTTATTTCAAAACTCAAGTGTTCTTGGTTGTTTTCATTATGGAGTAATTGAAAATTAAGTTCTAAAATCAACGAAACCCCTCTATTAAGTTGATCAATTTCTCAACTCTCTTTTCTATACTTTATTTTCAAGGGTTGGTTATTTTGTTTTAAGTTTCATGCTAAAATTGGACTGATCAACTAGTTTCAGTATCTTGAGACTTTAATTTGATATATCAACTAGTTTCAGTATCTTGAGACATTAATTTGATATCGAGAGTGAGAGATTAGAGCTAATCATAAGCAAGGCATGACAAGACGGACTTCTTGGCTTGTTTGTGGTGAGATAGAAAGATACTCATTCACTGCGTGCAACTGGATAGAAAATGAAATTAATTAATAGTTAGTCGGTTAATTATCAACGAGAGATAGAAAATGAAACTAACTAATAGAATCTATGTGAGACTCGAAAGATAAGTGGGCCGTAGATTTATCTTAGGCTGTCAATAAGGAGTGAGGAAGGGGATCAATAAAGTAGATAGGGAAATTATTTCTAGGACTGAGCATAAAAATATTGGATTTCCTACACTTAGATATTTACATAATCACTGCTTCTTCTCTTTTCTTTGCTTTCTCTAAAATATGATTGCATCCTATTGTGTCATGGGAGCGACATCCTACTTTTTACATTTGCTATGATCTGATTGTATCCTATTGCGCATTGATATAAAATTAACATCAAAGAGCCCACCATTGCCAATCGATGTTACCTCCCATCACCAATCACCATCCTCCACTAGTTTCTCCATCGACCATCCAATTATCTGCTACATGTGCTCACTATGGCCTACTTGCTAGATAGACCATGTATAGGAGACTTGAAGGAAAGAACAATTGAAGATCTTTGATGTATTGTCATCATCAAAAAGGGAAAGATTGAAGAACCTACTTTATTGAAGAAATAGTTTGAAGATGATAATCATCATAAAGGGTGGGTTGTTGTGTCCATGCTTTGATGATTACCATCCTAGAGATATGATTAAAGGACACATGGACATGGTGAAGATGAGCCCTAAACATGTTTACATAATTCTTTCCCTTGTAATGAATTGCTTGGTGAGATGACCTGGGGGAGGGTGAATATAAATGAGTAAATGTCTAGGGAGAGTGTGCTTATATGTATGGGGAGATATGAAGCTTTAGAATATAGTCATCTCATGGGCTTAACATTATAATCAATTAATGAGATTCCATAACTCATTCTAGGATGTTAATCCCTTATTAGTGATAGGTTTCATAGTATATTCATTATGGCATAAACATATCATCTAGCATCATACATTGTTTTGGACAAACCTCTTGTGTAGGGTTGGTGAAATAAAGATGCATGGGCTACAAAGGATAAGCTTAAAGAATTGGAGTGTTGAAGGTCTATAAGATAAGATTAAGGAATGCTTTATTTGGGTTGACACCAGCTACTTAGAGAGTTCACAGTACATTTGAGTTGTCTCATGAAAAGATCTCGATAGAAGTATTGAACCTTGCTTTGATGAGATAACATTGTAAACTAAGTATAATTATTAAAGTCTATGCACCATCAAAAGAATCAAGATCATCAAGATTCTAAGTGAAGAAGAAATATCAAACAAAAAATGGCAGAAATCAAAGTTTGAGCATCAAATGAAGTATTGGTGCTTGAGAGCAAAATGTGGCTAAAGATGGCAATTTTTCTAATTCCAGTGACATAGAATATCCCTAAAATACCATTTTTGACCTTCTTTTTGTTATGATCTTGTTTCCATTTCTTGGGGTAGATGTTAGATAACTATCCCTAAAATACCAGCCTAAGTGGACATCTCTAAAGGTATGAACATTACCCCTAAGTGCAGACTATGCTCCCTATGATTTGCATCACTGTGGCAAGGTTTGACCTTAGGGATGTTAGTTGGATAGGTTAAAAGATCTGAAAAATGTGATAAAGTCATTTAATGTTCCCCAAAGTTGGCTAGGTTTGTAACTCAGCAAAT
The DNA here is from genome assembly GCA_033002965.1 of Piper betle. Lineage (NCBI taxonomy): Eukaryota > Viridiplantae > Streptophyta > Magnoliopsida > Piperales > Piperaceae > Piper > Piper betle. Next base: position 52,463 of record JAURVB010003524.1, read on the forward strand.
TTTGATAAGTTGGACATCATTTAGGTAGTTAATAAAGTTGGCTAAGTAGAGTGGACAAGGACTACATTACTTGACCCTATGTAACACCCCAATTCCGGTTCCTGCTCGAGAACTGAATCAGAATGTCACTGCTCCCGGTCGGGTCGGCAAACCTGAACCCAACTGTTGTGGATCTACTCTCGGCTTCTCAAGATGGAAGATGTCAATTGCTATGTATGGATGAATGCACAAAAATAAACCTAACATGCTACTACATGGATGACATGTCAACCAATTCACATATCAAAATAATTCCGATGAAAATCGATAAAATTCCTAAAATAAGATGAACAAAGCCTTATCTAAATGTACAATTAAGGGCCACCCTGTCAAACCAATACATACAAACATATATATATATATATCAAACATTTTCATTCACACAAAATTCTAATCTGCTGCATAAGTTATTCTGAATCTTGGGTCTTGACCCATCTATGCTTTCTATTCACTTTCACGTCTAATTCTGGGACTTACTTGTTGTACATATTCAAAATCTAAACATATTTACTAAAACATATGTATTCAAATGTCACAATTAGAAATTCTGCTACTGAAGCAAATATCATATCACATCATATTATCATACCTTACATTACATCACATCATTCTCAATACAATGACAACATCAACAAAACATTAATATTCTATCGTCTGACATGTGTGTGTAAGATACATCACTGCTCCTTCGTCCAGGCTGACACATCCAACTCATGATTATTGCCTACATATATTATAAAAACACGTCAATAACGAGTGTTACTAGTCTAAAATATAACCAATATCAAACTGGCTATGTGAGCAAACTCTCATATGAAGAAAACATTCATATACGTCACCAGAACTCTCTGAAGGGCACCTACTGAGGAGCTACTGGGCTATAGACCCGGTAGCATCTCGAATTGACTTCTTTGTTGCTGCTAATTCCTCTCTCAGCATTTTCTCATTTCATTTTCTGGTCCCTTGAGACTACTAGTATTTCCTAAGCCCTCTCCTTCCTCCATAATTCTCCTGGCCTTGAGCATGAAGACCGAGTACTCTCAGGTAATCACCTTTAGTACCCTTTGAACAACAAGTCTGGACATGCGCTGTACTAAACAGTACCCATAAACCTCCACATTTCCCTGGCTGTGAGGAACTCAAAACGGGAGTTGTCAGAATCCCTCGAGATTGAAAAACCCGCTCACTAATCTAGAGCCAGCTTTGACTGGCATGTGCACCCGCTCATGGTACGTACGAGTCGATTTTCCCATCTCTCGTCTCATTGAAAACTCGATAAAACTATATATAGGTTTGGGAAAGGATTTATATAATAGGCTTGAAGGCAACTTGTGGTGGATTTTGTTTTCATAAACATACTCGAGGGATCTCATCCTCGAGGGATACTAATTCAGAAAACTGGTTGATTAAATGGCCCGGGTTAAGTGAGATCCGATAAAATGTCACTTAATTTGTCCTACAAGTAATAAAATAATACACAATAGGAGAGAGCGTAAAATAAGAAACTAATCCTAAATGGACCTCGTAGAAGCTCTAATCATGTCCACACCCCTAGGCGGTGAGCTCCTACTCTGTACCTACACATCAAGATTAAATACTAACGCCCAATATAATATATGAATGCTACACTCCTCATCAATCCATGCAAGACAACATCTATTTAGATGCATTTAAATTCAAACTCTAATTCACTATTATCATCCATTAACATGCTTTTAAATTTAAACCAACACCTATTTACAATCACACCATTTGCATCACAATACAATCACAAATCAAATAAAATTGGATAAAATTCTATACATAATTGTTAGTCATGCGGCAACGGCGACAAGGTTATGGCCGGCTCGAGTGAGGATCGTGAGGGAGAGGGAAGGGAGAAAAATAAGAAGGGAGTTGGGTGAGGAGGATGGTGGCGGTTGGATGGTGATGGCGTCGGAGGTTTGGAATAAATAGGTGTCGGTGAGGAAAACGAGTGGTCAGGAAGAAGGTCAAGAGTCATCTCGTAGGGTGTCGGAGGAAGAAAACAAGTGGTCGGGAGAAAAATGAGTGGTCATCTTGTAATTAAAACTTCTCAACTTTGACTCGAGTAAAATAATACTAACTCATAATAATTCTAAAAAAAATCCAGAAAAATAGGAAAAAATCCCTTAAAATATAATACACACCACAACATTACAATGCCATGCTTTATAAATAATAACCCACCCAAACTACCTGTAACATGCCCTAATGCATTATTTGGCCTAAAAATAATTCTATGATTTAATTAAAATAAATAAAGAAAATCTAGGGTACTCTTATATATTTTGATAACTCATTCTACAATTGTAACACCCCTATTTTGGTTCACCTAAGAACCGAATCAAAAATATTAAGATTGAGTCGAGTCATTTTTAAAATTGTTGGTTGCTAGGACTCGATCGAAAAATCGATCAAAACAACCCGCTTGGTGTCATGAGAATGAAAGACATTGTTAAATACGCGCCAAAACACATCCAATATAAGTAAAAGTAAGAAAAGAAATAAATGCGCTGAGCCCAAGTATGTGTAGTATTTATCTGTCCTTCCACCAAAGTCGACTTAGGATTTGCAAGACCTACATATATTATACGAAAAACATCAGTAACAAGTGTTACTGGTCCAAAAATAACTAATACAATTTGGCAAATGGGTATTTCATTACCCACGAAAACTTATGAAATTTCAAGATTGCCTCACACTGGGCGGTAAGCAAACATACTTAAGCAAGTGTTAGCTCGCATGCACAGCTAATGTTCATATTCATACATACAATACTCACGCCCCCAAATCTTCTATATTTCACCCACCACAGTACTCAAGTGGCAAAAGGTACAATTAGGTTAGTGCCACAAATTCTGAAAATGTGTTGCATTACGCAATACCTTCATACACTGCACTACCTCAGGGTTTGAAGGAGTACTAGTGCGGTCCATACATATCTCCATACCGCTCACTCTCTTATTCGTGAAATCCATAAAAATAGGCGTATTTATATAATAGGTTTTGGGAATAGGCTTATATCATATATATCTGGAGCTTCAGTTTGAAAACCAACAAAGGATCTCATCCTTGTAGTTTTGTTAAACATGTGTAGAAACACTACTAATTGGCTCAACATCGGAGGGATTTGATAAAATGCCACCGATATTGTTCAACATCTAAAACACAGTTAAATTCAATATGCAAAGAGTCAAGCAGATAGAGAGAGTCTTGCAGACCTGTGGTCTAAACTCCAAGTGTATCTACACATCTATGATGAGCTGGGACTCCGAAACCCACATCAAAACCTACTATTAAGTAAAATACTAACATCTCTTCATCATGCATGCTCGTGGTCTGTGCTTATATAATCAATACAACTTACTAAAGAAAACAGTGCAAACAAACCTATAACTAAATAGTGGCACAAAAATCGAGACATAATAAGAGTAAATAATAAATAAATAAAAAAATGCACTCATAGATACTTAGATAAGTAATAACTACATAAACATGAACAATACCCTAATCATAAAATAATAATATAATTATACTATATAAATATATTGGTAAACACGAGTAAATATCAATATATACTCGTGTTAGTAAACATATATATAATAATAATAAATAATAATAATACTAATAATTCAATAAATAGATAAATAAACAAACAAATAGTTAAATAATATCATGAATCATGAATATTAATAATATCAGTCATACAATACAAGAATAGTAATTAAATACAAATAAATAGTAACATACAAATAACGAACAAATAAAATAAATAAATAAATATATAAATAGATATATAAATATACACAATTTAGTAAACAAAATAAGACTAATATTCATAAGTAAATATAATATTAACAATAACAAATAATCATGTAAACAATCATCATATATGATAAACATATAAATAAAAATAAATAAATAAATAAATAATACAATAAATAAAGAAGAATAATCTTAACATCCAATCATGCTAAATCATGTGAATATGCATCACAACTAACGGTCTGAAAATAAGTTAAATGGGACTGAACCGAGCTGAACTAGATTGAGTCGAATGGGCTGAACCAACCTAGTCTGGGTTAACAGGAGAATGGGCTCAGTTGACTAGGTGGACATGAATTGGATTGGTAGAATCAGACGTGGGCTGGCGGGTCAGTTAACAAAAATAGGCCGGCGGACGCAGACTTAAAAGCGGGTAGGTGAACATGAACGCGGGCAGGCAAATGTGATGCGGGTAAACGGGCTGAACCCGGAGGCGCCGGTGCTCGTCGCCGGAAAATGCAGATGGCGGCGTGGCTGAGCTCATTACCGATCGTGATCGATAGGGGGCATCATGGCGGAGGTTCTGGTGGTGACAGTCGGCGAAGTCTGCCACTGGCTGGTTGGAAAACAGTCGGGAAGTGGTGGTATCACCGCTGGGTATGCCGGCGTCGCCGGCAACGATCGTGGCCACAACGGTGGTCATGGGTTGCCTCAAAATGTAGATCTCAGTAAGATCAAGTTGTGAGGGTGGTCACCCTCGCCGGAGGATAGTCATTAGTGCCAAAAAATGGGTTGAAAGTGTGGCAGAGGCAGCAAAAATGGACAGCGGCGATTGTGGGTACTGACTAATAGTTGGCCGCAATCGTGGTCATGGTCATACCAATTTGGTGGCCTGGGGCGAGGCAGAGACTTGCCAGCGGCGAGCCAAAGTGGCGTCGACACTATGGGTGTGAAGCTCTGAAATGTGGGAAATCTCTAGAGATCAAATAGAGAATGCTAGGTTTGAGTGGACGGCTCAGATTTTGCTACGTGGCATGATCTAAGTGTTCGACAACTCAGTGGCCTAGTAGGACACACCTATAGGTATGTGTAATATACATATGGATGAAAAGCTCGGATCGAGACTGTCTAAAGTTGAAACTGACTCGAGTCCTAAAAGTGACTCTATAGGCTGGAATCGAGGCAAGAAGGCTAAATGGGCCTCAAACCCTAAACACAATCAAGCTGGGCCCACAGGGGCATTACCAGTGATCCAAAATTCCTATGCTGCATGCAAATGAAATACCTAAAAAATTCCAAACTAATACTAAACACTACAGTGGCCTATATCTAGGCTTAAAATCCTGGCTAACTCATAAAAATTATATGTATACGTCATGTATACACCGATAACTCATGTTCTATTGTATCATAATTGAAACTCTCATATGCATGTCGGGCATACTCAGCCTCAATAACATACTAATATGGCCATCTGGGCCTCATAATCATATTCTTAAAATTATTCTGGCTCGAGCTCGCTAGAACCGACTCGAGATTGGTCTGAAGCTAGCAAACTACAAGCGAGTAAAACCCTTACCCAAAGTTAAGGTTTTACGGTTGCTGTCTTATTGATGTTATTATCATATACTTGGTCACACATGACTCTCATGGTTCATAACACAAGACCGTCTTTGGTCGGTACACGTGTTCTGAAATTGACCCAACTGAAAATAACGGTTGAACTATAAAACCATGACTTAGGCCACGGGTTTTACACCCTAACTCCGCTTGTGTTGTAAAATGTTGAAACCTAGTCACATGCTGGTAAAATTTCTTGAACTTTTACCCATACCTTAGAATGTGTGCCTACTAGTTCTTATCAATTTTTAGAGCATTTGGGTAGGCTGCTAGAAATCCCCCAATCCACTGTCTTGTGTCACTCCAGAAATCCCCTGCCAATACCTTACATTCCTGATTTTCCCCATGCTAGAATTCTTGAGCTTTCTGTCTGAAACTTGGTACAATTTTATTTTAAGGAGTTGGTTATGTTCCAGAATTTTTCTAGAATTGTTTGGTATCTCCAAGCGCATGAACTATCCTAAGGAAAATTGGTGTGTAACCCAAAAATCCTGGTTATAGAATGAGCCTAGTCCATCTAGTTAGCCCATGGTCCAGGCCATGAAAAATTTTGTGATAGTTGCTTAGTGTGTTAGGACCAAACCTTTAAAATTTCAGCCCAACCGTTTGGTCTATTAGAAAATTAGTAGAGCTAGAGCTGCCCGAGTAATCAGGGTTAAGAATTAAGTAATATCATTTACTAATTAATACCAGAAATATCCTACCCATAATTAAGTTACTTGATGATAATTAGTGTGTGATTATTAACCTACTCAATTCAATTAGAATGATGAATGCGTTATTGTATGTGTGGAGGCCTTTTGTCTTTTTTTAATGCATTGTGCAAGTGCACGTATCATACAAGCAACAGAGTGATGAGTGAGATCATGCCCACAGAGATTAAATATTTTTGCACAATTGTTGATAATAAGATTTATTATACATAGTAAGATAATTACAAGGAGTATGAAGAATTGTTAAGATGAGCTAGTATGAATCTACTCTAGTCTATTCAAAGCGAGTGAGGACATGAAACTATTGCAACTAATGTAGTTGGAAAAATAGTGCAAGGGCACAAGGATATAAAACAACAGTGCAAGTTAATGAAGGTTCTCTTAATTAATAAAAATGGATTTGGGATGTATAATTTCACTTAGCTAATAGATAATGTGGTTTGTAATGTTTATTAAGTTACAAATGATTGGAGTTGATATCATGTGAAATGAGTTTAATTATAAAGGGTTTCCACTATCCTTGGCCTCATACCACATTCATGTATAAAGAAGACCAGGTTAATGCATTACAAACAATTCCCCTATATGAATATTTACGATTCTAAAGTATTCCTACAATTAGAATCATAAACTACTTCATTTAAAGACATCACCAACTTTCCTATTCCTAGTACTCGATTGAATCTCTTACTCATGCAAGAGTTAGCTATTCTCTTCAAGCATTAAGTACAGATATGAAATAATCAACTCCCAACCAATGTAATAAGATAAAAGCAACAAGATATATTACATATCAATTAGGATCTATCATGTATCTCAGATCACTACGTTTACCCTATGAAAGAGTGACAAAACATCTTAAAATCCGGCGAAGAAAATAAAACAATATAAAGAGAAGGGAAAGATTTATGTAAATCTGTGATGATAAGGCCCTAACATGAATGTCTCTTTAGTGCCATTTTCTTCCTTGTACTTTGGTTTCCACAACTTCTTTCCAATCTTTCACTGCAGTTTTACTTCCACTTGCAAGTGTGTGCGAGCTTGCACCAACTCCACTCCCTTCAAAACATAGCTTTTTTGCTTAGAATCAAATGCGAAGTTGTTTATATTTTCAATACTTTGCAATTTTCAATTTTTTTTATTTTTCTATTGAAATCGCTAGGAAAAGTAGTGCAAAAGAATGAAAATGGTGCATTAAAACTATAAAAGTGTTGACTCAATCTACAAGTTATTGTCCTCCAAACTCTTAAACTTTGCTAATCCCTAACAAAACAAAATAAACTACAGTAATTCCAATTTTCTTGTAAAAATAGTCAGCAATAAGAACCTTTCCACATGTAAGCAAAAATTATCAGCAATTTTTTTTCACATAAATAAATATCCTTCTCAAGATACTCATTCAAGTATTGATAAATTTGGAGCTCTTCATGGCTTAGGTAGATCAACTCATCACAAGTTCTAAAGTCAAGTGGTTGTCTCCACAAAACCGAATTTCAGGATAACAAGGATTATAAGGATTTGTTAGGTTGTAATGGGAATAGGGCGTGGGTTCGAAATTTGGATTTAGGAAAACAAGAAAAGACATCACTAATATTGAAGTTTTCTTTATTTGATTGCGCTCATTAGGGTAGTGACTACATTGATTTTTCATTTTCTTCCTCCCTTGATGTTCCTCCTCCAAGTCTGATTTCTTCTCTTTTATTTTATTTATTTATTTTTGATATAAATAATTAGTAACACATGTAAAAGCAATCAAGATCAAGGCTATGTGTTGTATTCTTCAATTCTTTTCTCTTTTTCATATAAATTTCCACCATGTAGTCCAAACATTGGCAATTAGTCTTTCCCACCTTATGTGCACTTGACCAGTTAAAAGAATTCCAATGTGAGTTATGCTAGGTCAAGTTAAATAAAATTCGTGAATATTCTCATAAAACAGGATAAGACTACAAATATTTTAGGGACACAAACTGGAGGTTAGCATAGGGCATGGATTGGCTAAATCTTGGATTAATCAAGGTTTGGCTATTTTGTCCTTGGTGATCAAATCTCACCTAAATCAGTTTCTAATTATCTAAAAATTCCCTTTGCCTCAAGAATCATGAATTGAAATTCTGATTTACTTTTCTCTTGTGCTCATAAAACTTCCTAATTTAATCCAACATGGTTGGGCACAAGGTCGTAAGGCAATGTAGATGCCTAGAAAACATGGCTCATAAAATCTTTATGCAAGAGAATAAGCCCTAAACTATGTCATGCTACGACTAGCAATTAGAACACATTGTTTGCTAACACATCCTATCAAAATAACCTATTATTCTAGCATGCATTACTAAAAAGGTTAGCATTTATACAGACTATTAAGTTTTAATCATCTAGTTCCCCCAAACTTGAACATGATTGTTCCCTCACAGTTAGACAAAATATGCAAAATAGCAGTTTAAGAAAGAAAGAGAAGAGGGAGAGAGAAGTGCTCATTTTGTTTTTAATCCTCCTCCTCCGAGTTTGCATTGGCCATGGTGAAGTGACCAGCCAGTGGGCATGCTCCTCCAAGGTGCGTGGCAATTTCATTCTTTGATTCTTTTATGCTGCTTCGCATGCTCTGACACCTCTCTTTTCTTCAATATTTTTCTTTTCTGCAATTCCCAACGTACCCTAAAAACACATAAGCTTTAAAAATGGGAATACCCCAGCTATCAACTTGGTTCTTGTCACATTGTCCTTGCATGAATGTGTTCCATTGGTGCTGGTATTCCACGAAGGTTAATAGCTTCTTCTGTATGATCTTGATTTCCTTAAGTCATCTAAAATTTCTACTCCAGTCCTTTGTCCTCCAATCTGGTGAGTGACAATGATAGAGAATGTCAGGCATTTCTTCTTTTGTGACACATCTTTGAATCATCTGATTATTGCATTTTCTAAACATATATGGCTCATCCCAATGGATATTAGTGACATCAATTAAAAACTCTCTTTTACTATGGCGAGATATCTAAGGGAAGAACTTGACCAATAAGAAAATTTACATAGTTCACAAACCAGGGTAAGTTTGATGTACTTACCTAAAAAGTTGATCATCTAGAAGGCTATCTTGAATTGGCAATGAGTTGGCTTTGTTCTACTTATTCACTAGTTTGGACAAGTGATCAACAACTACATTCTCTGAGCCTTTCTTGTCTCTTATATCCAGATCAAATTCTTGCAATAACAACACCCATCTAATAAGCATCAACTTGACATCCTTTTTTTGTAGTAGGTACTTCAAAGCCAAATGGTCTATGTGAACCACCACCTTGGTGTCCACTAAGTAAGATGTGAATTTGTCCACAACATACACTACTACAACCAATAATTCTCTCTCTATGATGGTGTAGTTTACTTCACTCTCATTCAATGTTTTGCTTGCATAGTAGATGGTGTGGAGGACTTTGTTGATGAGCTTGCCCAAGACAACACCAATAGTATAATCACTTGCATCACACATTAATTCGAATGGTTGTGACCAAATTAAAGAGGCAATAATGGGAGATGAACTAAATTTTTCCTTCAATTTATTGAATAATTTTAGACACGCCTCATTACAATTGAATGCAGAATCTTTTACTAATAAATTGCAAAGTGGCATTGCAATCTTAGAAAAGTCTTTTATGAACCTTTTGTAAATCTAGCATGGCCTAGAAAATTTCTCGCTTCCTTGATATTGGTTTGTGGTGGCATCTTCTCAATGACCTCTATTTTTGCCTTGTCCACCTCTAGACCTTTATTTGAGACTATGTGTCTTAGCTAATTCCATCTGTTATCATGAAATGACATTTATCATAATTTAAAACTAAGTTGTGTCCTAGCTAATTCCTTTCGTTATGATGAAATGACTTTTTCACAATTTAAAACTAAGTTGGAACTTTCATACCCCCACTGATCAAATGTACTTCCAAATATTGAGAAGTCATCCATAAAGATTTCCATCCCATCCTCGATCATGTCTGAACAGATGGACATCATGCATCTCTGAAATATTTGTGGTGTATTGCACAATCCAAAAGACATCATTCTAGAGGCAAATCTTCCATATGGACATGTGAATGTGGTTTTTTCATGGTCGTCTAGATAAGCAAGATGGTGTCTCAGATAATGCATTTAATTATGTTTGTTTTCCTTTGCTTTTGGTGGTAGTGCTTTGAGTTCTCTTGAAGCTAATTCCATCACAACTTGGGATGTGTTGGTCCAAAAATTCATGAATGAATATTTCCTCTAAGTTAACTAAATTCAGAAATGAAATAACGTCTTTTTGTCAAAATGAGTTTGAATCTTTGTATGATGCTTGCGCTATAAAGAAATGTTGCGTAAATGTCCAAACCACTGTTTGCATACATGGATGACAATCCACACATTCTACAATGGTTTGTTAATTCATACCAAAAATCTTATCGATGCGGCAGTTGACGATTCTATTTTGTCTAAGAACTATAGGGAAGCCTATGATTTCATTGAAAAAATGTTTAGCAATCATCATCATGTTTAGGATTGACAAAACTAAAATTATCCATATTCCAATACCTATCCTAGGTGGAGAAGTCATTCCAATTTTTCCAAGTCAAATCAAACTTCATCAAGTAGCAACCCAAACCTTAGACTAGTCCAACCACCAGGGTTCCACCAATTTCCTAAAGGACCAAGTCAATATTTTTCTCACGAGAAGAAACCTTGCAATGAGGAACTCATGGTCCAATTGTTGATGTCTCAAAATACAACAATGAAAAAATTGGAGAGACAACTCACTCAGTTCAACACCTCTCTCCTTGGTTGTTTGGAAGGTACTTTACCTTCTAACCTAATCCTAAAGGAAGGGAGCAATGCAATGTTGTCACTCTTGAAAGTGGTAAAAGACTCAGATAAGTTGGGGGAGAAAAGTTGTCACCGTTATGCTAATCCTATTTCAGGCCAATTCCTATTTAAAGTCCAAAACTTGCACCTGAACCATCCACGTACATTCCATTTGCACCTACTTAGCATACACCTTCATTAGTTTCAATTCCTCACCGCTTTTAAAGTAACCATATGGCAAGGCAATACCACAAATTTTTAGAATTATTGATCAGGTTGTAAATCAATATTCCATTTGCGGAAGCTCTTAACAAATGATAAAATATGTTAAATTCAGTAAAGACATCCTTAAGAAGAAGAAGAGATTGAGGGACGATCAAATTGTTGCTCTCACGGAAGGTTGTAGTTCTCTTCTTCGACAAAGGCTCCCTCCTAAGCAATAAGGATATTGGAGTTTTCAAGATCCTTGTCAAATTAGAGAGAGAATTTCTTGGAATGCCTTAGGAGCTAGTATTAACCTCATGCCATTATCTATCTTTAAGAGGCTTAATATAGGTTCATTTCTTTAAAAACACATTAGGATTCAGCTTGCTGACCATTCCTATACTTACCTAAAGGGTGTTGTTGAGGATGTTCTAGTTTAAGTAGGTTCCATATATCTTCCCTGTTGATTTTGTTATCTTAGATATAGAGTACAATAGTGAGATTCTTTTGATATTAGGTCAACCATTCTTAGCTACGGGTAGAGCTTTAATTGATATTGCTAAAGGGAAGTCGATTCTTAGATTTGAAAATAAGTACATCTCTTTTAATGTCTTTGATGCTATGAGATACCTAGGGGAAGATAATGATGATGATTTTGAGGAATGCAATTTCTAGGGCTCTCATCCATGTCTTGGATCCAAGATTTCTTTGATCTATTGCAACTTACACTCACTATTGAAGATGTCCTAGGGGATCCCAATTTTTAAGAGTTAGTGTATACCTTTTTCACTGTCGTCAAGCTATTCGTGCTTAGTTTGAGCCACTTTCCGTTTTAGATACTGCTACCACAAGTTTGAAACCATCCACTGAGATTCCTCTTCAACTTGAAATGAAACCTCTCCCTGATAATCTTAGACATACATTCTTGAAATAAATAACGGTAAAATTGCCGTAATTGAAAAAGTACCACGCCCCATTTCTATAAAGGAAGTCCGTAGTTTTTTAGGACACACTGGTTTCTATAGGAGATTTATCGAAGTTTTCTCTAAGATAGCTAAGCCTCTTTTTGCTCTTTTTGAGAAAAATGCTCCATTTGTGTTTTTTATTAAGTGCTTAAATGCTTTTAATAATTTGAAGGGAAAACGTACTTATGCATCAATGATGGATATTTTATATCCTTTTTTCTTTTACGTAAAATTTTAGTTATTTTACCTAAAATTATAGGATTGTAGATTGTATTATTATTTTTGCTTCTATTTTGGTAAAGTTGACTCCTAACCTTGTTGCCCCCTACATATATCGGATATTTTAGTAAGTGAGCATCATACCAATTCTCACTACTCCTGATCAGAGTATTCCTTTTTGAATTGATATGTGATGCAAGAGATTTTTCCCTCGGTAGCATTTTGGGCCAAAGGAGTAAGAACTTGTTTCAGGTGACAACAAACCCAATCGGCCATATCCACAACAGTACACACGAAAAGTCCAGTCCGTTATTAGGCTGGAATTTTATCAAAGGCCCCCTAACCGTCCAACCCTTAAATATTCCCCACTTTCAAAGGCCTCTGCTGCCCGTTGTCTCCCACCGCTGCCTTTGCGAGGGGTGACATGTGGATAATGAGACAGCTGCTGTCGCCTTGATGGCCGCGGGATTTGTAATGGAAGATGAGACTAGCCGACGAGCATAGCCGCCATATTGAGGACTGAAGTCTTGTCAGCAAGCATGATCTAATGTTGGTTGTGAGCATTTTTGGGGAATTGGAGCCACGCCTCTGACTCTAGGTGCTGCAGCGCTAGTCCGATCTCTCCCACTTTGGCGAAGAGATATCGGTTAATTTTCTACCAAAAAGATCAAGCTTTCTTTCTATTTTCTGGACTCGGTTGTTTATTTGTATTAATCAATGGATATGAGTTTTGGTGGCTTTCCAATTTTAGGGTTTGATTGTTTTTATTTTCAGCTATGATGTGTGTTGATATTTTTATGACTTTGTTTATTTTTGTGTTGTTGGATAATGTTAGTGTTATTTTGATTTAAAGTTATTATTATACATTATAGATTTATTTGTCTTTGCTTTTATATAGGTATCAAAATATATTAATTGAGAAATTAAGGGAGGTTTTTTCAAAAAATTTTTAATGAAAGAATAATAAAATTATAAATTAAGTTCATATAAGTATAAAGTTTGTTATGACGTCCTAAATCTGCTTGAACCAAGTTAAGGAAGCTTACCACTTAATGCTTGAAAAATCTGGTTTGGGGTCTATGCTGTAAGCACAAACAAATCATGCTCGTCTCATAATTATGCATAAATGATATTGAAAACTAGGTGCAAAAGCTCAAATGGTTAAGAAATGGAACCATTTCATATTTACTTCCCTTTCACATGTAAGAAATTTTTAAGGCTTAGCTTAGGGGAAAATATAAGGCAAAAAGTAATGGAGAAAATTAATATATCTAGAAGTAAATATTATCAACAGAATTCAAACTCGCGTCTTTTAATTTTGATACAATGTGAATTGTAGACGGTATAACCACTTGTTAGGAGAGAGAACCACTCGAGGTTTGTAATTCAAATTTCAATTCCAACGGATGGGGTCTAAAGAAGATCGTGGAGAGATGATCTTAGAAATAATTATTTAAATAAGAAATTACTAAGTGCTTGCATTTAAAGCTAAAAACAATAATATTATGCCACTATGCTAGATAGGTGTAAAGGGCAAATAATTAGATATGTGGACTTATTGGATGGATATATGTTACATCTTAGATTAAATGCACATGCATAATTGCTAGTATTGACAGTTTAGAGTTGTAATTTTGTGAATATTTTATTAAATTTAGATTAAATGGATAAATTTTGAATCATTGGACAAGTTTGGTCAAACTTGTGAACTAAATGGACGACTATCTATTAGAGGCCTAGACATCTGACTACAACATTCTTTATACGGGCAATTAAATGGGTAAGTCATATCCTCTATTACTCTAGTTGAGGGTAAAAATGGAATATCACTTCTAAATGAAATACTCCTAGCATCTTCCTCCGTTTTCACCGTCACAATCAGCTACCTCTTCCCCTCTTGGTTCAGCTGTAAAAATGACTCCAACACCATTTTTTTCCAGCCACCGTGGTCATCATTTGGAAAACAAGCTTTGTTGTTTCCTCTGCTGGCAGGCTGATCTTCAATTGCCCTTCTCGGAGATTTGTTGTCTTTTTGACACGAGACCACGAGAGACCATAAAAAATCTGGCAAGAGGGGATGCCTTTTGTGCTGCATATTTGTCTTGGCCATAGTTGCAAAAATCAAAATTTGAATCCGAATCGGAATCAATTTTTGAGGGAGTCATTGAATCGGATCAAATTGGTCTAAATCGGCCAAGAATCGGTTTAATTGAATCGGTTTAAATTGATTATATACAAATATTTTAACTTAGTCAAAATCGGCGGGTTATTAGTTATAGAACATGTTATTTTGATATTATGGTATGTATTATCTTTTATGGTATTTTTTCATATTTTTTGGATTTATTTTGAATTATTTAGAGTTAGTTATTATTTTTGACTCAAGTTGGATTCGAGTCAAGTTTTAATTACGAGAATGCCATTAATATTTCTTTATTTCTTTCCCCTGTTCTCTCCCACACCCGGCGCCCTCCTTCCCCTATCGCCACCGCCGTCGTGCCCCGCCTCGTCCCGCCAGCCCTACCCTGTCCCTCCCCGCTCCGCCCAGCTTTCCCTAGCAGGCCTAGCCCAGCTTCCCCAAGCTAGCCCCGCATCGCCATCCCCTTCCGCACTGGCCCGGTCGTCCACCGCGCGCATCCCGGTTGTCCACCGTGCCGGCCCGGTCGTCCACCGTTGCCCCTCCAGATCCCACCCCCGCCTCATACCCAGCCCCCATTGCCCAGTCACTGCCTTTGCCGCTCGTCACTCGCCGTGGCTGCCCCGTCTATCGCCGCCGTTCAAAATCGGCTGATTCCAGAATTGGCTCGAATCAGGCGGAATCGTCTGATTCACGAACCGATTCGCATGAAGACTCATTTAGCTGATTTTTTAGAATCTAGGTCTTGGCACCTTCTGAGGCCAAGTTCTAGCTGGAATCTCGCTAAGGTCCGACGAGAATGTTAAATGTTAAACCCCTTAATTTTATCATAATTTTCTATCCCCTAGTGATCACTTACATATTGAAATAGAAGAAAAATTATGGAACATTTATTTATTGAATGACATAATGACAAAAATGATGATTATTAATCCTGAAAATGTTTGAAAAAATTTTATATGATGATAAAAATTGAAAGTCTTTGGTATTTTTGAAAAAAATTGTTTCATTTTAATATAATAACATATTTTAAATATATAAAATAACGTATGGAATAATTAATATATATATATATATATAATATGGTTTAAATATATAGATTATGTATATGAAAAAATTTATACGAGCTATGCCTTGTATAGCTTATATGAGTTATATATTTAATATAAATTTTTTTAGTGGGTTTTACAAACTAATATGTAACGACTTGTCCGTTCCGAGCCACGAGCTAAGTGTTACTATATGAAACTAAGTGTTTCATAAATTTATTTTTCTATTAATTATCAAGATTTTAAAAATCATGACATAAAATATAATATAATAAATGTTTGAAATAATCTAAGCCTAATGAATTGAACCAAAATCCTATTATCATGCAAATAATATAAAAAAAGAATAGTCTAATAATAGAGTCCTCCAATTGTCCTAACTCTACCCATCATTCTATGCTCATACTTGCAGAGGTAATTCCGCATTAATGATAAAAATACTAAGTCAGATAATTACAAAAAAATTAATATATTTCACAACATCATTAATTCGATTTTTAGTGATTATGAGCATATGATGAACTCTTAATATGCTGGGAGGGTGGCCGCCCATCCAGCTACAATCCCATGTTTGCGACACACACTGCGTGGGCCTCGGGCTGTAGTTACCGATATTTACCATTGATTCACCGTCTCAGTATCACAAGTGTATAATGCACCGTCTTGTACTAACTGTGCCCTATCACCCTTTCGGCATGGGGCAGGTATTTAATCTTTCAAGAATTTTAAGGGTGCTACCATGTGTCGGAATGAGTCAATTTTTTGACCTCGGTGGTTGCGCTCGACGCATGGTGGTCGAATGTGGGTTCAGGCCAACCAAGACTCCCACATGGTAATTCTTTAAGGGTGCTGCCCACATGTCGTATTGAGCTAATTCTTTAACTCTCGGTTGTGCTCGGCGTATGGTGGTCGAATATGAGCTCAGCTCGACCAAGACTCCCACATAGAAATATAACATTTCCGGTAATTATACTGAACCTGAAATTGTGATGAGGCATCCGCAATTACGATACGTGATCCTAATATGAATAAAACTTTTTTAAAGTCTTCCCTTTCTGAGCCAAATGTGCTCACAACTATCAAGTTGATGTTTTATTTACCATCAACAGAATTCTCCTTATAAAGAAGAATATGTGTAGAATTTAAGAAGTTATGACATTAAATTTTATAGAAAAGAACGTAATTACACGTAATTATATCATCTGTGTGATAACGAAAAGTTAAAAAAATTGATTATTGAATTAATGCGAATGGGTGTCAATCCCAAAAATTTAATCAATAAAACTTATTTAAAACCATTGTACCGGTACTCTAAAGGTTATAATTGATAATTTATAATATTGATTTTTAAGAATGAATTTAATCAAATATTATTTATAGTTCGTTATAAGATTTACAAAACCCTAAACAAAATAACCTAATTATTTTTTTGGGGTTTTATAATCTCCCTAGCTTGGGAATTTTATTCTTCAAAAATATAATAAGGTCATAAGGAGAAAAATCAGGGTTTTACAATCTTCCCAGCTTGGGAATTTTTGTCCTAAAAAATATAATAGGGTTATAAGAAAAAATTACTAATTTATCTAACTTCTTTATTATCCTATCTTAGGCATTTCTTCCTTTATGCATTGGTATACTTGTATCTAGCTGTATAGAAGTTACTTTAAATATCTTTAAATTTTCTTTAAAAAATTCATTTTCAAAAAATCACGATTTATTTTTTTTTTATTTAAGCATTGCCATTCATATAAATAGCTAAAGTGGGGCACACTGTCCCATGACACTGTTATCTATATCATATAGGTGTCCAATACCACCCATACTACCTATATAACACATCTGATTGTAAAAGTGTCTTATATACGCTCATTGGTTAACTGTCACGTGCACCTAGCATGACACATAAGTGGCACATCCATAATTACTTAACATCGAAAACAATGAAAATTAATTCTATAAAAGAATGATCAATACTTATATAAAATAAAATTTTACCCTTGGGATAGTGGACTCTTAGACTTTCAAGAATGTTAGGATTGATTTGCATAGTTGCATGGGAAACACAGCTCTGATACCACCTATAATGACCCGCCCGTTCCAATCTATGAGCCAAGTGTTACTATATGAAACTAAGTGTCTCATAAATTAATTTTTCTATTAATTTTTAAGATTTTAAAAACTATGACATAAAATATAATATAATAAATGCTCAAAATAATCTAAGCCCCATAAATCGAACCAAAATCCCACAGCTATATAAACAATCTAGAAAAACAATAGTCCAATAATAGAGTCCTCCAACTGTCCTGACTCTATCCATCCTTCCATACTCATACTTGCGGAGGCAATTCCGTGTTAGTGATAAAAACACTAAGTCATATAATTACAAGAAAAAATTAATATATTCCACAACATTATTAATTTAGTTTTTAGTGATTATGAGCATATGCTGAGCTCTTAATATGCTGGGAGGGTGGCCGCCCATCTAGCTACAATCCCATGTTTGCGTGCACACACACTACATGGGCCTTGGCCTGTAGTTACCGATAGTTGTCATTGATTCACCCTCTTAGTATCACAAGTGCATAATAAGCCGTTTTGTGCCACTGTGCCCTATCACCCCTTTCGGCATGAGGGCAGGTATTTAATCTTTTAAGAATTTTAAGGGTGCTGCCATGTGTCAGATTGAGTCAATTCTTCGACGTCGGTTGTGCTCGACGCATGATAGTCGAATGTGGGCTCAGGCCGACCAAGACTCCTACATGGTAATTTTTTAAGGATGCTGCCCCGTATCGTACTGACCCAATTCTTTAACCTCGGTTGCGCTTGGCGTATGGTGGTCGAATGTGGGCTCAGCCCGACCAAGACTCCCACATAGGAAAATATAACATTTCGAGTAATTATAAGAACCTGAAATTGTGATGGGCATCCGCAATTACGACACGTGATCCTAATATGAATGAAACTTTTTAAAAGTCTTCCCTTTGTGAGCCAACTGTGCTCACAACTATCAAGTTGATGTTTTATTTACCATCAACAGAATTCTCCTTTATATAGAAGAATATATGTAAAATTTTAGAAGTTACTATATTAAATTTTATAAAAAAGAACGTAATCACACATAACTATATCGTTTGTGTGATAACGAAAAGTTAAAAAAATTGACTATTAAATTAATGCGAATGGTCTCAATCTTAAAAATTTAATCAATAAAACTTATTTAAAACCATTGTACTGGTACTTTAAAGGTTATAATTGATAATTTATAATATTAATTTTTAAGAATTAATTTAATTAAATATTATTTATAGTTCGTTATAAGATTTACAAAACCCTAAATAAAATAACCTAATTATTTTTTCGTAATTTTATAATCTCCTCATCATGAAATTTTTGTCTTCGAAAGTACAATAAGTCAAATGGAAAAAAATCGGGGTTTTACATAATATATATATATAAAAAGTAAGGTAAATAAGTAGCAAGTTAATAAAATTTTATATTTTTTTAACATTATTATGATCTATTTTTGAATTTTTTAAATAATGTAAAATTTAATAGATATTTTGAAATTATTTTTTATCATAATTATTGTATAATTAAAAGAAAGAGTTAAAAAACTGTTAAATTGTCCCTTATTATATCTTATTTTATTTATTTATATAATTTTTGAATAGTCAAACTAATTAAATTGATCAAAATAAAAAATGGAGCTCATGTAATCAGCCATGGTGTAGTTCTTGTACAGGGCTTTGTATATATTTAATAAATACAATAATTAATATACAGTGTAGTTAATTAATATCCTAACCCACCCTCCCCTTTTGATCAATCTGCCTCGCATTCACTCCCTCCCTGGCAGACAACTTCCTCAACTGGCCACGCCTTCCCTTCCCCCGCCGCCTTCTTTCTCTCTACTTGCTGCCGGTTGCACAACTCCACCCCACCGTCGCCTTCCCTCTCCATCTCCGATCTACCTTGCCCTCCCCTGCCGCTACACGCCCTCTCCCTCCTCACGCCGCCCCCTTACCCTCTTCGATCTCTGGGGGATGTTCCGTCTCAGACACCTCCTTAGGCTGGGATCTCGCCGAGTTAAGGCAAACCATGATTTCACCTAATATTTCATTTGCCTATATGAGACTTGTGAAATGTATTCATGCGGTCAGTGACTTAATAGACCGTTGGTCTATTATCTATGAACTGAAACCATAGTGGGAAGACTTCAAATATTGACCTGCTAAAAGAGAACGGTTAGTCTTTCATCTTGTGGTTTCAATGTTTTTTTTAGGCTTGTTTAGGTTGACACACTGTAGTGATGTGTGCATTGTCACTGTAAAAATAACAGAAGAAAAGGTAGGATATTTGTATGTTTTCCTTGTAAAGGCATTGAAGCCAAAATAATCTGCTTTGCTTTATAACCCTAAAGGCCATGGCTCTTGTCAAGGACTGTTACTTAGTTTGTTTATTGAAAAAGATGTCTGTTATTCCATAGCTTTTGAGTACTGCTTTTATCTTTTCTTCTTTTCTTTATATCTATATTGATGTTAGCATTGTTGATTGATGCCTTTGTTTTTATATGGTTATGAAAATTGTTGAAATGTTAGTTTAATATTAGTCTACATGAGACCTTAAGATGTCACAAATATTTATTGATGTGTCACATGTGTTTGACCCTTTCCTTTCTTATGTTGTCTGTATTTGTTGTAGATAGTCCAGGGTTAAGTTCCTTATATTGCAGGATCAATTGTGACAGTTATAAGTGTATAAATTAGTGAATAAGCACTGGTGAACATTTTCCCGCACTTTTTTCTTGTATGTGTGTCCGTAGTTGATGTTTTCAATATGGTATCTGTGCCAAAAGGCATGGGTTCGAATCTTAGGAGTGATGTATGTCTGGAGAAATATTAATTTTCCCTATGTTGTGCCCATTGGATTCTTTGCTCTTTGTTTGTACAGTTGTTAAGCCTTAAAAATTTGCGTGCATGTGAATGAAAGTGTTAAAGTAAATATTAAGTGGTTCCTTTTTCTAACACCTAAGATATTGGGATAAGCAGTTCGGAGATTAGGAACTGAAGATTTTTCTTTAGATGGGGAATCATTCATTATTAGATATTAAATTTGGTATGATGCCCTAAATGTGGTTCTACTGTGTTACATACCTGGCTAATTGTCAGGTTAGCATTGGAAAATTTGGTTGAATTTATATGTTCTATTGCTTCCTTTGGTTTTATTAGTGGCCACTTTCATGATATTATCACTCTACTCTTATGTTTAACTGTTTGTGTATTGGAACAGAGTGACTTTTGACAAGATAAAGAAGGTGAAATAACAAGGAAGCCGCATCAACCTCTGAGTTGTCTGAGCAAACACATAACAGTGCTCCTATTCTCCAAATGATAGGTTATATGGCAAAAAGTCTGAGATCCACCCTCCGTCATGCTGCTTCCACCATGGCTGCTTCCGATGGTAGAAGATCTACCACCGCTGTCATCAGTCAATCAGTGTCCTTCATTTCACTTCCATCAACCCAGTCGTCCATATCCCTGGCCCCCAACCAGCCTTCTTCTCATCTAACCATTAATTCCTCTGAGATTGCTGCTGACATCAAGGACTGGTTCAGCTCTCGCTCCGGTGCCCTATTTGACCAGATTCACAGAATATGCTCCTCCTCTGACGACAACCCTGATGCTGCCCTCTCCTTCCTCCACCTCCGCCTCTCTGAGGACTTTGTCCTTCGGCTCCTCCACCACCACCGCCACTCTGATAACCTCCTACCCTGCCTTGTCTTCTTCGATTGGGCTGGACGGCAACCTGGCTTCCACCACACACGTGCCACATACCATGCAATCTTTAAGATCCTCTCCCGTGCCAAGCTCATGTCTGTCCTCCTTGATTGGCTCCACAAGTTCTCCACCGCTCGCGTTCGCTGCTCCAGTACAGACAATGCGCCCAGCGGCAGCAGCGCCTCCTCTTCCTCCTACCCTTCTTCCATGGACCACCACTTGTATCGTATCCGCTTCTATGACACTTTGATCATGGGCTATGCTGTGGCTGGTCGCGTTGATATTGCCCTCCAGCTTTTTGGTAGAATGCGCTTCCAAGGCCTTGACCTCAATTCCTTTGCATATCACGTCCTCCTCAACTCACTTGTTGAAGAACGTTGCTTTGACATGGTCCAAGTCCTCCTCCTCCAGATTGCTGCCCGGGGTTACGAGTCTCTCATGACTACTTGTCTCAAGCTCAAGAATCTGTGTCGCCAGAACCGAGTGGATGAGGCTGAGAATTTCCTTCGCACCCTAGCCAAGTGTGGAGAGGAGGTGCAGGAGCACATGTTGCATGTTGTCGTCGATGCCAGGTGCAAGCAAGGCAGGTTTGATGATGCCCGTGCTCTTGCCCATGAGTTCGTGGATGCCAACCTCTTCAAAACCTATGCCCTCTTGATCAGTGATCTTGTCCAGACTGGTAATCTGGACTCTGCGTTAGACTTGTTCAAGAGCAAGAGGATGGAGAGCTTCCTCCCTGACCTCGTCTGCTACAATAAGCTCATTCATTGGCTTCTCAATCATAACAGGTTAGAGGAGGTTTACGACCTTTTAGCCGAGATGAGGCAAGAGGGCATTTCTCCGGACAAACTTACAATGAATGTGGTTCTATGCTTCTTCTGCAAGGCTGGTTTGACTGACGTTGCTGTTGAGTTGTACAAATCTAGGTTGGAGATTGGATTTTCTGTGAGCAACCTGACCTACAGCCATCTCATTAATGCTCTCTGCAGTGATGGTTGTGTGGAGGCGGCATGCACGGTCATGGAAGAGTCGTTGAAGCAGGGTTATTTCCCTAGCAAGATGACATTTTTCATCCTTGCAGATAAGTTGTGTGCTGAAAAGAAATTGGATAAGATGAGCAAACTGGTGGACATGGCCCTGAGGAGACACATTATGCCAAGCAATGCTGTTTGGGCAAAGTACATATCTGCTCTCTGTGGAGGCGGAAGAGTGGAGGAAGCTTACCAGCTACCCCAGGTGCTGATGAGGCCTGGATTCTTTTTTAACAAGGACGCTGTTTACAATCTAATTCGTGGTTTTGTGGAGCTGAAGCGGGGTGATATGGCCTCCAAACTTCTCATTCAAGTGCATCATAGTGGTAAAACCCCACCTCGGAAGTTGTTTAAAGCTGTCATACATTGCCTCTGTGGTGTAGGTGACTGGGAATCAATCAGGAATCTACTTGAGAACCAACTCACTGGCACTGAGTCTTCTGATAGACACTTTTACAACTGTATGATTGATGGGGTTAGCCATGCAAGCCGGTCAGATTTTGCGGAAGTGCTTTTCTCTAAAATGCATGTAGAAGGGATTGCGCCTAGCTTGCGCACCAAAAGTGTTTTACTCAAATGTTTAATAAAGAGTGGAAACCTTGATCAAGCAATGTCATACTTCTTCAAATTTGCTGGCATGCAGGCACCGAGTATCAGACTCTACAACACAATGATTATTGGTCTTTGTGAAGTCAATAGACCTAATGATGCCCTTTTTCTTTGGATGAAAATGAGACAAATGGGACTAGTTCCCAGTGTACAAAGCTACGAGGAGCTTGTGAAAGGTTTATGTTTATGTGAGAATTATCAAATGGTGGCAAAGGTATTCCATGATTATGAACAAACTGGGCGTCCAGTACCTTCCTTTATGAAAGGAACATTGCTCTTGCATTCATTGAAAAGTAGAGAATTCATGGAGTCTTGGGCTCTGGACATGATTGGAGAATTGCTTAGTAGATTTTGTCGAATAGTTAATTCAAAGAACATCAAGGAACTCGTTGGAGCTATTGAAGATTCTTTGGAAGATAATATTTTTGTGTACAACCTTTTATTGAAACACCTTAACAAAGATGGAAGAATGGATTACTCCTTTGCAGTGTTTAAACTAATCCAACAAAAGGGTATTGAGCCTAATCATTACAGTTATGATATTATGCTTCAGGGATTCTGTGCAGAAGGTAGAGTTAAAGATGCAAAGAAGTGGATGGAAGAAATGTGCAGAAAGGGATTTTGCCCATCACCTTATGGTCAGGACTTGTACAATTGTTTAATAAGGAGATAAGGACGAATGTGTGAACTTCTGCAAATTTGTTGCTCGCTTGGGTTCTTATTTTGCCATTGGATGAAATGGTATTGTTGGAAGAACCTGAGAGTTTTCAGCCTGACCAGGAGCTGGGCATGGAGGCATCGTCAAAGGTTAAGAAAGGATGTCTTCCATCCATGAGAAGGTACTGTATCTAACTCTACTGCTTCTGTGTGTTGCTAATTTTGCAATTTTTGGTTGGTATATCTCATACTCGAGAACTTTTTATCTCTTTCCCTACTCAAGAATTTGCTCTGATCGCCCTTTCTTTTGTGTCTTAATATTTCTCAGACATTTTCATGGAAGAAGACTGCAGAATATTTGTCCATTGCCTAGAACCATAGTCGGCCGCCAAATTTTGACTTCCACAGCTGTATGATTTGATCTATGGAGAGGGAATTTGAAATGATAATTGGTGTGAAGTTATAGCTGAACTTCCTGAATGTCAATTGATTTTCATTTTTAGGAATTACTAATGGACTTTGATTTCTTTCATCAATATCCTTGCAAAGAAAATTATGTGGCAATAATTCTCTGGGAAAATAATGGCATAATTGTACATCGGCAGAAACTCAGCATTTTTCTTTATGCTAATGTTTAGTTCTGCATACTCAGTGCCACATTTAACCCATTGTAGTACTCCTCTATTGGGATTTGTTGTCATTTTTTTGTTGTTCAACGTAAAGGGTGAGACCATTTTTATGCTTTCAGAAGAATATGGGGCTTAACGGCCTTGCTTAATGTTGTGTGAAGCAATTCTGCTCCTTGATTATCGACTTGTAGGTTCTAATCCGTATTTTTGAATTGTGATCATTTTTATGACTGTAAGTTACTTGCTGTGTAACTTGCCCAAAGCTTTGTATGAAATGTCGTAGTTTTACACAATTTCTGGCCCAATTGCAGCTGCACTTTTTAATCTTCTTACAATTGAGACTTCACAGAAAGTGTTATATCAGTTTTTGGCAACTTTGTTTGATATCTTCATCGAGTACAGCTAAATGCACTATAACCGACAGAACTTTTTTTCTGGTCCACATGTAGTTACATGATTCTCTTGTTTTTGACAAGTGGCTTTTTTTTTCTTTTACATTTTTTTTCCAGCTGTTCTAGCTGGAGCAAGCTTCACCATGTAGCTGCATCTCCGGCTTCAGAAAATGTGGGTATTATAGGTTTCTTCCTTGGAGCAAGGCTGAAGCCCTATAATGACTGTTCTGCTTTGGAAAACCTGAATTATTGTTATTATTAATCCATTTTATCTTTTTCCAGGTTCCTATGGCAATCTTCTTAATGTTATTATTTCCATTCTTTATAGCGGTTGCCTATTATAAGTAACCAATTTATTTTTTTCTTCTAATGGCTGCAGAATTCATTGGAGTTGACTTTGGTTTTCTGGTTTTGGGCCCTTCTTATTGGGATATATTTAATACTGCAGTTTGTTATGTTGGAACTTGGAAGATGTTCAGCCTGTCTGTCAAATCACTTATTGGAAGTCAATGAACAATGCCATTTTGCATATAATTCATGCCTTGTCAGAAGCCAACTGGTTTACATACGGTTGTTCTCATGGTGAGTGCTTGTATGACTAATAGTATTTCAAACAAAAATGCTAACATATCGGCGGTGTCACTCTGTTACAGGAAGAAATAGATGGTTTTGTTATTAGTGGCACGAGTGGTAAATTTAGAGAAATCAGGATTAGTTTATATTTGAATTTTAGTTGAATTTGGAGGGAAAATTTTTGTTAAAATAAGAGAATATATTAGAAGGGAAATATTTCGGAGATGGAAAAAATAAAAAAAACGTAAAAAGCCTCCGGGTATAAAGGACTTAGGGGTGAACAATTTGTAAGGCAGTTTTTAAATCAATAAAATTCCTTTCTTCCCCAAAACCTTCTCTGCTTCGTCTTCTTCCTTACACTTTTCTATCTCATTTCTTCTCAAGCTCTCATTCTCTTTGATTCTCATGGCTATGGGAGGTCAAGGAGGCGTGCCTTTGAGTAACAAGGCAATGGTGGAACCTTCTCAAGCTGTTGGAATCCTACCTACACCTGAAGCAGGTAGCACGTAGGTATCAGAGCCAGCAGGGGATGGCAAAATAAAACAGCGATGGAGGGAATTGGCTGCTAAGATCAGATCAGATGAGGAAAGGTTTAGTAGAATGAAAGAGATCAATGAAGCGATCAATCAGAAACTTTCACTCATAGGTAATTCTCGAGAGCCTCCTTCTCGTCCAATTGATCATAGATCTGTTGGAGAGAAATCACCTTTGCATTATACTCCACCTAGATTTCATGCTCTGATTATTCATCATGTTCCTAGATCTAATCTAGCTAGAGGAGCACAAGGCTTATCAGAATTTACACTTTCTAAATTCATGAAATTAGCCTGATTAGATTTCCCATAGTACACCAGAGCCTCAGATCCAACATATTGGATCAGACAGGCGGACCAATTCTTCCATTGTCATGATACTGCTTACAAAGATCAGGTGCTTATTGCAACCTTTCATCTTGATGAATGACCGTATACAGCTATGGGATGATGATGAAGGGGAATTAACATGGGAGGATTTTTGTGATAGGCTGTATATAGATTTGGTCCTTCAGAATTGGATGATTTTACAGGGGAGTTAATCAATTTACATCAGACAGGAACTATGGTGGAATATCAGGACCAATTTGAGGCAATTTTGAGCAAAACGAGAGGCATCTCCAGAGAATGAAGGATCGCATTTTTTCTTAATGGTCTCAAGGAGAACATTAAATCGAGAGTGCAGATTTGTCAGCCTCTGACCTTAAATACAGCAGTATATTTGGCCAGAACGTATGAGAAGCAATGGGAAAGTCAAAGGAGAAACTGGTTACAGTGGATAGATAGAAGAAGAACAAGCTCTTATTCAACAGACATCTTATAGGGAGTGGAAGGTGCTACGAGTAAGAGTTTGATACAGGGTAAGAATTCTCCAAATCAAGTTGTTAGTAGCAGTTCATCCAATGTACCTCTTATTAAAGAGCTGACCCTCATGGAGATACTAAGACAGGAGGCAAAATGGGTTATGTTTCTCTTGTGATGAGAAGTATGAACCTGGGCATATGTGCAAAAGGTTATTTTTGTTGGATACCTATTCAGTTGAGGAAATGGATGAATTGCATTTGGAGAGCAATGAGGATGGAAAATTTGAAGCAACAATGCATTCAAAGGGAAGTGGTATGTTGATACAACAATGCATACAGTGGCACGTATAAAGGGAAAACAAGTGATAGTTTTGTTGGATACAGGAAGCTCTCAAAATGTCTTAAGCTCAACAGTGGCTACCCAAATGAATGTTGAGGCTTCTTCACAAAATCAAGTCAAAGTGAAGGTGGCTAGTGGACAGTCTGCAATCTAGAGGGTTTTGTAAGGCATTACGAGTGGATATGGAGGGGTTCACCTTTCTCATTTATTTTAAAATAATAGAACTCAATGATTATGATGTGGTTATTGGGACAAATTGGTTGAAAACTTTGGGATCAGTAGTGTGAAACTTCGGAGATTTAACTATGCAGTTTGTTTGGGAAGGGCAGTTGGTTGTGTTAAAAGGTTTGGAGAATAACAAGATGGCCCGTATTTCGGGAAAACAGATGAACAAACATTTCAAAAGTGATGCAACCCTGGCAGTTCTACACTTACAAGAAGGACCCTTAGGAGAAAAATTATTATCAACAACAACAGGAATTGGACAGTGTGTTACTGGAATTTGCATCCTTATTTGAGGTTCCAATAGGATTACCACCTGCAAAGAAGTGTGATCGTAGGATTCCTTTATTACAAGAGCACACATTAGGGAAATCAAAGCCCTACAGATTTCCTCATTACTACAAGTCTGAAATTAAAAAACAAGTGTCCGAAATGTTCTCTCGAGGAATTATACAACAAAGTAGTAGTCCCTTCTCGGCACCAGTTTTGTTGGTAAAAAAACAAGATGGATCTTGGCGTTTTTGTGTTGACTATAGGCAATTAAATCATGCTACCATCAAGCATAAATTTTCCCTACCTTTGATTGAAGAATTGATAGATGAATTGTATGGGGCAACATTGCGCTCTAAACTGGACTTACATACTGGTTATCATCAGGCGAGGATGCATCTATCAGATGTCTTTAAGACAACCTTTCAACCCTATTTGGGACAATATGAATTCAATGTCATGACGTTTGGTTTCATGAATGCACCAGGCGACTTTTCAATACCTTATAAATGCTATAAATACTTTTCAATACCTTACCTGAGAAAATTTATATTAGTATTCTTTGATGATATACTAATATACAACCATAGTTGGGAAGCACTTATGGAGCATATGAGGCTGGTTATTCAGTTGTTAGAGAAGCATCAATTGTTCTTGAAACAATCTAAATGTCAGTTTGCAAAACACTCTATTCATTACTTGGGACATTTGATTTCAGCAAAAGAAGTTTGTATGGATCCTGCAAAAATCAGTTCAATACAAGAATGGCGTCAACCAAAAAATTTGAAAAGTTGGAGGGGGTTTCTGGGGCTGGCAGGGTACTACTGTAGATTTGTAAAAGGATTTGGTAGTGTCACTCATCCTCTCACTGAGTTACTTAAAAAGGAGCATTTCATTGAAATGAAAAAGCGAATGTAGCCTTTCAGAAATTAAAAGATGCCTTGTGCTCAGCCCCAGTAATGCAGATTCCTGACTTTTCACAACCGTTTGTTATAGATTGCGATGCATCAGGAAGTGGGATAGGGGCAGTCTTAATTCAAAACGGTCATCCAGTAGCTTATTTGGCAAAATGTTGGCAGGGAAATCTAAGTTGCTATTTGCATGTGATAGGGAATTATTGGCTTTGGTTTTGGCAGTTACAAAGTGGAGGCATTATTTGTTAGGATCAACTTTTGAAGTACATACAGATCATGAAAGTCTGAAGTGCCTGTGGGAGCAACAGATTAATACCACACAACAAAAATGGCTTCTTAAGTTGTTGGCTTTCACATTTTCAATTGTTTACAAACGAGGGAAAATGAATACAGCGGCAGATGCATTGTCTAGACGCAAAGAAGAATTGGCAATTGCGAGGACTTGTACACACATTTGTATGGAAATTTCAGTGGTTATTTCATCCTGGATGAATACAATCATAGAGGAATATTCATCAAATGACAAGCTTCAATCATTGATTCAGAGTCACTTGAAAGGTGCTCTTTCTAATGCTTTTGAGATTCAAAGATAAGCAGTTGTACTTCAAGGGTTAATTGTATTTAGACTCTCAGTCTCCATTGATACCTGTATTGATTAAGGAATTTCATATGTCCACACATTAAGGATTGGAAAAAACACTATCGATTGAAGCAGGTTTTCTTCTGGAAAGGGATCGTAAAGGCAGTAAGAAATTTATTAGAGAATGTGCAGTTTGTCAAGTCAATAAAACAAAAAATGTGGCTTCAGCAGATTTCCTTTCTCCCTTGCATATTCCTAACTTGGTTTGGCAGGATATTGCCTTGGATTTCATGGAAGGTTTACCTAAATCGGACGGAGAAACAATTGTTTTTGTAGTGGTTGACAGGTTGAGCAAATTTGCTCATTTCATTCCCTTACAACATTTTTACTCTGCTCCAGTCGTGGCCAAGCAAGTTTTTGAACAGGTTTTCAAATTGTATGGTATGCCTCGGTCCATTGTGTGTGACAACGACCCTTTGTTTGTTTCACGATTTTGGCAAGTGCTTTTTCCGGGGGGGGGGGGATTTTAATGAGTTCTGCATACCACCTTCAAATCGATGATCAATCGGTAGCTGTCTGCCATGGGAAGCTTTTTCTTATAATATATCTTGGCATTCAGCATTGCATTGTACTTCATAACAAGTTTTGTATGGAAGACAGCCACCTACTAAGGCTAGAGGGTATGTTGAGGATGCATGACACGATTTTAATGCAACATGCAATCCTAATATGTTGAAGATGCATGACTTTAATGCAACAAGTAATCTTTACCTAACTAAACATCCGAAACAACAATAAGGTCATGATTTGACAATTGGCGCCGATCGAATAAAATTCAATAACGGATGCACCTCCTAATACCCAAGTTCACAACAACACAGAGGATCCACTTGGTTCTAGCCTGATCGAACCAGATCGATTGAATGTTAATCGAGTTAAACCAAAGTCTTAACCAGTTGTAAAAACACCAAATTGATGGGTCGGGTTTAACAAAATGCATCCTAAGTATTTCTGTGTAAAAATGAGATTGAATGAAATGTTTTGCGAGTGATTATTAATTGTGAATATTTACAAGTGAAAATTTGTCCAATATCCTAGTTACATGCGTGGTTTTATAGGATTTTCTAAAGAAATCTTAATCTCCTTTATAACTTAGATTTATTTAAGTGTCTTATTTGCATGAGCCCAATCATAGAAGTCATGTGCTTGATTTTGTTTGCGCATTAGAATCCCTCACAGTTTTCGTCTTCTGATGCTTTGTGCAACACTTCGTTTCGGTTCACCCGTGAACCAACTCACAAATGTTACCGGTGATCGAACCGTTTATTAATCTACTTGATTTAATTAAACTGACCCGTATCTATCCTCTGACGTTTTAAAATGGTGATGCAATATGCAAAACATGAATATGATGTTTGGGTTTTAGTGTTGTCCTACATGAATGCTATGTTATGTAAAAAGTATACAAACAAACTAAACAAAGGAAAAGTTCTAAACAAATATCTATTTTTAAAACAAAACGGACAGAGTCTTTCCTAAAAGTATAATTGGACCACCTTGTCAACGACAAACAGTATATATTTATAATAATAAAAACCCACAACCACAATCCAAACACAATATTTTCTACACATTCTCAGATATCCTTACTTTCCTCATCATATGAGCCGAGTTTAAGTTCCATTGCTCACCGGTTCATTTTCCATTTTCTATTTTCATTTACATGCAAAATACTTATAACAATTCGTACATTTCATCATCTACATAGTTCAACACACATCATCCTCACCAATTACACTCAATAGGTACATGTGCTTGATTTTAGTGTTATTCCTCCGCAGTCTCGAAATGCTCATTCCTCGCGGTTCTCACCTATACATATAATAAATAAACGTTAGTAACGCTTGTTACTGGTCTAAAAATAACTAATAACAAACTGACACAGGAGAGCTGACCCTCCTGTTAAATGAAAAAATTATTATTTTTCCTCATTGAACTCTCATAAGGGCAATAATTGGGAGCCGTCAACCTCGCGTTACAGTGGCCCCTTTCTATCTCATTCTCATACATTGGCTATTTTCAATTATCCCTTGCGCGAGAAAATTATTCTCTTTCTCTTTCAGCCCTTTACATCTTCCATATCATTCCTTGCCCTAAGTATAGAGGCTGAGTACTCTGACATATGTGCCTTCAGTACTCTTTAAAATCATAAGTCTAGACATGCGCTGCATAGTAGTACCCATAAACCTCCACACTTCTTCGGGTTTGAGGAACTCAAAGGTGGAGTTATTAGGATCCCTCGAGAATGGAATGGATGCTCACCAATTCCAGAGCCCGCTTTGACAAACACACGCCCTATCTCAAGACTTGGCCGTCAGTTTTCCCTAGTTTCACATCTCATTGAAAACGCGAAAACTACATGTACATAGGTTTGGGTAGGGATTTCAATATAATAGGCCCTAAGGCATCGTGAGCTTGATCTGAGTTTCGAAAATAAACTCGAGGGATCTCATCCTCAAGGGTTATTAATCCAGAAATACAATCAGCTAAATGGCCCGTGTGGAGTGGGATACAATAAATTCACCACTCGACACATCCGCTTACCTGTTAAAACAAAACACGATAGAATAGAGAAGTCAAACTAGAAGTGGGCCCTAAACGGACTTAGTAGAAGCTCCAATCAGATCCACGTGCCTAGGCGGCGAGCTCCTACTTCGTACCTACACATCAAATCTAGAAACTAACACTTGCTAACTGAATGATGCATCAAACTCATCACATACATCATACTCACAATACACTCATCACCTATCAACAATCAAACAATCATTAGTGTAAAAATATTTCTAGCTCATCCTATTCATACCGATTTTATTATGTTTTTCTAAGTTACGTTGAATCAATTAGCATATTCAGTTTAAATTTACTTAATTAGATCATTAACATTCATTAAACACAACTCAAATCATGCAAATATCACTTCATCCACCATCAGGCATTCATCACGTCAAACAATCAATCCTAACATGTCATGCTAACAATCATCAATTTTAAATAATTAAACCAGAGGTGATTATACCTCGCGTCGTCGGCGATCGGCGACAACTGAGGTTTTGTCGTGCAGCTCGAGACTCTGAATTTGACACTCGATGGCTTCCAAAGTTCTGATCGGGTTCAACCAGATGAGTTTGGCGAAAGATCTAGCAAATTCCATCAAATCAGGTTTTTCGGCGGTTTCCCGCGATTTTCTAGCAGTTTTCGACAACTTTCTGGTGGTTTTTCGGCAGCTTTTCGGTGGTTTTTTGGCGACTTTTCCGACAACACAATCGGGGCTATGGGTTGGCACCGGCTCGGCGAGCTCGACCCAATGGTGGTGGCAGTGAGGGCGGTGACAGCGGCGATGACCGCCAGTGGAGGCGTTGAGTCGGCCAGGGTCTGTCGGTTGTCCGATTGGCCCTTGGCTGGCCTCGGCAGTGGTCAAAGAGGGAGGTGGCGGCAAATCTGCGTCATGAAGTGTGGAGTGGTTGCACGGTGATTTGGCATCGTGGAGGCCGGGCAGTGGCTAGAGGTGCTCGGGGTGGCACAGCAACGGCACGGCGAGGCTTGGTGGCATCGATCGATGGCGGTACGATGGCCAGCGGCGTTGCTGGTGACGTGAATCAGGGCGGAGATGGTGGTGATTGGGGTTTGCGGGAGAAAGTGTCAGGGTGATGTTCGGTGGTAATTTTGTGAATAAAACTTGAGTTGTGTAACACCCAGATTTTGGTTCACCTGAGAACCGAATCAGAAATATTACAATCGAGTCGAGTCATGTTTAAAGTTATTGGTTGGTAAGACTCGATCGATAAAATAGATCGGAACAACTTGCTTGGTGTCAAGAGAATGAAAGACATTGTTAAATATGCTTCAAAACACATCAAGTATAAATAAAAGCAAGAACAAAATTATAGCGTTGAGCTCAAGTGTGTGTAGCGTTTAGCTGTTCCCCCACCAAAGTTGACTCAACATTTCAAGACCTACATATATAATATGAAAAACATCAGTAACGAGTGTTACTGGTCGGAAAAATAACTATTACAAATTGGCAAATGGGTATTTAATTACCCATAGAAACTTAAGCAAGTGCTACCTTGCATGCATGGCTAATGTTCATATTCATACATATAACGCTTACGCCCTCACACCTTCTATATTTCACCCGCCACGGTACTCGAGTGGCAAAAAGAACACTTAAGTTACTGCCACAAATTCTGAAAATGTATTGCACTACACAATACCCTCATACACCGCACAACTTCAGGGTTTGAAGGAGTACTAGCGAGGTCCATACATAAACTGCTCACTCTCTTATTCGTGAAATCCGTAAAAATGCATGTACTAATATATTAGGGTTAGGGAAGAGGCTTGTATCATATATTTCTAGAACTTCAGTTCAAAACCCAACAAGAGATCTCATCCTTGTAGTTTTATTAAACATGTGTAGAAACACGGCTAAATGGCCCAGACATCAGAGGGATCCGATAAAACATCACCGATGTCATCCTACATCTAAAACACGATTAAACTCTACATGCAGGGAGTCAAGCAGAGAGGGAGAGTCCTACGGACCTGTGGTCCAAGCTCCAAATGTATTTGCACATCTATGGTGAGCTTGGACTCTGAGACCTACATTCGAATCCACTGTTAAGTAAAATACTAATATCTCTATATAATACATGTTCGTGGTGTGTGCTCACATCATCAGTACATCCTAATAAAGAAAGCAATGCTAGCAAGCCTACAACTAAACACATGGCACGTACAAATCAAGACATAATAATAAAAATAATAATAAATAAATAAATAAATATTACTCATAGGTAATTAAGTAAATAATAAATAAATGAACATAAATAATACTCTAATAATGTAATAATAATATAATTATACTTATATAAATACACGGTTAAACACGAGTAAATATCATATATACTCATGTTAGTAAACATATAAATAATTAAATAAACAAACAATAATTAAATAAATAAATGACTAATATTAATTAATCATGAAGAATAATAATATAAATATCAAATATACGAGCATACGACTAAATACGTATAAATAATAACACAGAGTAAGAAAATAATTAATAATCAATCAATTAATTAAATAAAATAAGATAAACATGAACAAAAATAATATCTATGAATAAATACATTATCAGTAACAATAATTAGTCACATAATCATTCATCATAGTCAACAAATATATAAATAACAAGAAATGAATAATCATGAATAAATAAATAAATAATAAATAATTAATAAATAAAGAAAAATACTTATAATATCCAAACATGCTAAACAATGTGAATATACATCTAAACTAATATAGGGGCTCTAGAATTACCAAAAACGGTCGAGAAATGACCGAAAACGGGCTGAACCAGACCGAACCAAGCTGAACTAAACCGAGTTGGGCCAAGCCAACTTGGTTTGGGTTAAATAAACTGCTAGGCTGGGTCAGTTGGCCTAGTTTGGAGTGATGGACATGGACACGGACATGGCTGGTAGACTCGGGCATGGCCAGGCGGACTCCAACGTGGGTAGTAGACACGATCACGAGTAAACGGTTAAATAGGCTCAATAAGGGACGATGGTGCCCGTCGCCAGAAAATGCCGACAGCGGCATGGCTGGGGTCGCCGCTGGTCAAGATTGACAGAGGGGAGGACAGGGAGTATGATGGCGGTGACAACCGGTAGAGTGCGGCGGTTGGTTGGCTAGAAAATGGCCGGAAGCAACAGTATCGCCGCTTGGTGCGGCACCGGTTGCGAAAAATAGCCTAAATGGGTGGCCACCGGTTGCGAAACTGACAACAAAAATGTCATTGCTGGCAGCGAGTGTTGTGGCGCCGGTGTCAATCATGGGTACAAAGTGATATTCAGCCACGAGTTGGGCACGGTTGTACCAATGTGGTAGTCTGGAGCGAGGCGAAAACTCGCTGGTGTTGGGCCAAAGTGGTGGTGGCGTTAAATGGTGTAACTCTGAAATCAATGGAAATGTTTGAAATATAAATGGGAGAAAACTAGGGTCGATGTGGACGACTCAAATCTTGCCACGTGGCACAATCTGAATGTCTAACAACTCACAATCTACTAGGACCACCTATGGGTATATGCAATATACACATAGACGAAAGCATGGATCGAAACCGTCCAAAGTCGAAACTAATTTGAGTCGTAAAAGTGACTCTATAGGCGGGAATCGAAGCAAGAAGGTTAAATGAGCCTAGATCTAAGCTTAAAATCTTGGCTAACTCATAAAAATCATATGTATACCTCATGTATACACTAATAACTCATGCTCTAATATATCATAACTGAAACTATTATCATATGCATGTTGGGCATTCTCAACCTCTATAGCATGCTCATATGGCCATCTGGGCCACATACTCATATTTTGAAAATTAGTCTGGCTTGAGCTTGCTCAAACTGACTCAATACTAACTCGGACATGGCAAAACTAAAATCGGGTAAAACTTTAACCTGAAAATGGGGTTTTACAACCTCTCCTCCTTATAAAAATTAAGTCCTTAGAATTTCTCATATCAACTGTGATCAGAGGACTCAACTGAAGATGTCATCTTATCGGCAAACTGGTAGCTCTCTCTCAAATGATAGTTGCATCGGCCCAAACAGACCAACATGATGCTAGAAGCCTGAACACTGACGAAGCTCGCTAGCTCCTTGATACTCTGACTAGGAAGATTACACATGATCGAATCATCTTGCAAAACATGTTGTCATACATACTAGAATCATCTGACTGGATTGGCCATACATGTTTGATTCGTTTTGCTAGACTAGCTCCTAAGGCCACTGCAAACTATGGGGACTAAAATGCAATGACTTTGGTAGAGAAAAACCTAGGTTCACCCTGGAAAATGACTGGAAACGATGGAAAATGCTGCCAGGCAAATGCGAGTAGTTGCGGCAATCGCGGCCACGACAGAGGTTGGTGATTGGTCTTAAATGGAAGATCCGGGCAGGGGCCAAAAAATGGCCCGAACAGGTGACGGTCTTAGATCTTGCCACATGGCATGATTTGAAAGTCTGACAACTCGTGGTCTCCACTTATGGGTATATGCAATATAAATATGGACAAAAAGCTCGGATCGAGACCGTCCAAAGTCGAAACTGACTCAAGTCCTAAAAGTGACTATGAAATTCCTATGCTGAATGTAAATGAAATACCCAAAAAATCTAAAATGGATGCTAAACGCTGCAATGGTTTAGATCTTGGCCTAAAATCCTAGCTAACTTATAAAAATCATATGTATAATTCATGTATAGACTGATAACTTTTATTCTTTTAGCTATCGATTATGTTTCTAAATGGGTTGAAGATGTAGCTTTACCTTCGAATGATGCCAAGGTGGTAGTTAACCTTTTAAAGAAGAATATCTTTACTAAATTTGGTACACCTCGGGCAATTATTAGTGTTGGAGGTCTCACTTTTGCAATAGGTAATTTGAAGCTTTATTGGCTAAGTATGGAGTGAAATATAAGGTTGCTCCCGCTTACCATCTACAAACTAATGGTCAGGCTGAAGTATCTAATTGAGAGATTCTTAAAATTCTAGTGAAGGTACTAAAAAGGTAATAGAAAGGATTGGTTTATTCGGTTAGATGATGCTCTATGGGCTTATAGAACAGTTTTCAAGACATCAATTGGCATGTCATCTTATCGATTAGTGTTTGGAAAGACTTGTCATCTTCCCCTAGAATTAGAGCATAAATTTTTGGGCTATTAAGGAATTGAATTTTGACTTGGAAGCATGTGGGAAAATGAGACTATAACAACTTATTAAATTAGAAGAAATTAGGAGAGCTTCTTGTGAAAATGCCAAGATCTATGAAGAAAAATCCAAAGCATGACATGATCAAAGAATTCTTTTTAAACTATTTTCTCCTAGACAAAATGTATTGTTTATTGGCTCAAGGTTGAAAATTTTCAAAGGAAAATTGAAATCAAAATGGTCTGGTCATTACATAGTGCAAACAATTTTTCCACACTGTGCAATTTAAATTAAGACTGAACAAGGGGATTGATTATTTAAAGTCAATGGATGTAGACTGAAACACTATTATGAAGGGGACCAACTTTGAAAGTCCTCTATCATATTAAATAAAGAATGAGAAACGCCTAGCTGTAGACGTTAAACCAAGCGCTTCTTGGGGAGGTAATCCAAAAATGAGTCAAGTGCAAATTTAGTTATTCATAATAATCATCCACGGACTAATTAGTTATGGGAGTTCTCTTTCACTTCTTTCTCTTCATTTTTATTTTTACTTTTTTCAACATTGAGGACAAAGCTGAGTTTATGTTGAATTTATTTTTTTCTTTATTTATTAATTCTTTATTTATTTATTTATTTAGTCATGATTATTCATTTCTTATCATTTATATATTTGTTGACTATGATGAATGATTATGTGACTAATTATTGTTATTGATAGTGTATATATTGATAGATATTATTTTTGTTCATGTTTATCTTATTTTATTTATTAATTGATTGATTATTAAGTACTTCTTACTCATGTCATTATTTATAGATATTTAGACATATATTCGTATATTTAATATTTATATTAATATTCTTCATGATTAATTAATATTAGTCATTTATTTATTTATTTATCTATTGATTTATTTAATTAATAATTTTTTTATTTAATTATTTATATGTTTACTAACACAGGTATGTATGATTTTTCCCCGTATATTTATGTAGTATAATTATATTATTATTTTATGATTAGAATATTATTTATGTTCATGTATTTATTGTTTATCCAATTATCTATGTGTGCATTTCTTTGTTTATTTATTTATTTATTTATTTATTTATTTATTATTATTATTATTATTATTATTATTATTATTATTATTATTATTATGTCTCGATTTGCATGGCACATGTTTAGTTATAGGTTTGTTACTATTGTGTTCTTTATTGTAATGTATTGATGATATGAACACACACCACGAGCACGCATCATATAGAGATATTACTATTTTACTTAGTAGTAGGTTCAGATGTAGGTTTCGGAGTCCGAGCTCGCCGTGGATGTGCTGATACACTTAGAGGATGGACCAAAGGTCCGTATAATTCTCCCTCTCTGTTTGACTCCTTGCATGTCAAGTTTAACTGTGTCTTAGACGTAGGACAACATCGGCGGTATTTTATCGGATCCTTCCGATGTCGGGCTATTTAGCCGTGTTTATACACATGTTTAATAAACCTACAAGGATAAGATCCTTTGTTGGTTTTTAAATTGAAGCTCCAAAAATATATGAGATAAGCCTCTTCCCTAAGCCTATTATATAAGTACGTGCATTTTTACAGATTTCACAAATAAGAGAATGAGTGGTACAGTAGATATGTATAGACCGCACTAGTACTCCTTCAAACCCTAAGGTAGTACGGTATATTAGGGTACCACGTAACATAGTACATTTTCAGAATTTGTAGCACTAACTTAACTATTCCTTTTGCCACTCGAGTACCATGGCGGGTGATATAGAAGGTGTGAGGGCGTTAGGGTTGTATGTATGAATATGAACATTACCAATGCATACGAGCCAACACTTTCTTAAGTATGTTTGCTTACCGCCCAGTGTCAGACAATCTTGAAGTTTCATAAGTTTCCCGTGGACAATGGAATACCCATTTGTCAGCTTATATTAGTTATTTTTTGGACCAATAACATTTGTTACTGAAGTTTTTATATAATATAATAGGTCTTGCAAGTCCTATGTCGACTTTGGTGGGAGGACAAATAAACGATACACATACTTGAGCTCAGCGAAGTTGCTTGCTTTCTTCCTTTTATTTATATACGATGTGTTTTGACGCGTATTTAACGATGTCTTCCATTCTCATGACACCAAGAAGGTTGTTTCAATCTATTTTATCGATCGAGATACTGATCGACAACTTTAAACATGACTTGACTTGTCCTAACATTTCTTATTCGGTTTTTAAGTAAACCAAAATCAGGGTGTTATACAAATTCTACTTGAACTAACTGAACTAATCAAATTGATAAATGATGTTTTTTATCATTACATATTCCTTCATTAATCTGCATTCTAATTATTCTTAAACCATATTTCTATGAAATAAAGAACTATTAGCACATATTTGAGGGCAAAATTACAAACTAATTGTAAAAAGTTACATAAATAAGGATCTAACTTGGAATATTATATAATAGATAATATACTAAGTTTTCATCTTTTATATATATATAAAGACAAATTATTTTCAATAAATTGAATCAAAATATCGATCTTATATATAAATATGTTGTTATATATCATGATGACTGAGATATATAAAGGCATAATTAAGAAGAAAAAAGTAGAGGAGGTTATGCAAATATGATTTTTTTTCTAATTTATTGGTTTATTTGGTCTGATCAGTTCTGAGTAAAAGCAATCAAACTGACCGAATTAAGTTTGGTTGGCTTTTAGTTTCAACCAAATTGCAACCAAACTAAACTAGCATAGAACCGAGCTTCTGAGATAGGTTTAGACAAAACCATGCTCGGCCTTAATCATGTAGATGTGTACGTAATGGCATCTGCGGGATGACATCCTAAAAATGAATTACCTAGAAGAAAGCATCAGAAGGCCAAAGATGAGTGATATTTTGTTTTTTCTTATGAGTGGTGTTGTGTTGGTTATAAACGGTCTTAGCATGCAAAGGTACGCAAGTGGGATGGAATGGTATGAAGAATTAGTTGGTAATTTTCATTATTGGGATCCAAATATAATTAACTTGTGCCCCCAAATATCCCCCTAAAATTAGAATAAGTTGTAGATGGTGACGAAATGGGCATACGATAGTCTTTTTTCTCATATATCTGTTTTAAACCGCGTTTGCATATTGCTATCAAAATCTAAACTATTTGGTAATTAATCTTTTACATAATCACAAATCAACCCCTTATAGCTATCTATCTATATATCTATTATATAGTAGGATGGTTTTTTTGCTGTCGTCTTGTTTTAATCTTTTTTCGCACTTGGTTAATTATGGTCCCACAATTACATGAAAGATATAAGGGATTGATTTGTGCTAATCTAACAATAAATCCCATATCCGGATAAATCCTACATTAATGATAAACATAACAATAAATCTTACATTAATGATAAACCTTACATAAATCCTGCATGGTAAACCTACATTAATGATAAACCTGACACAACATAACAATAAATCCTACATTAATGATAAACCTGATATAGTCACGTAACAATACACACAAAACTTTAAGCATGCTAACGATGAAGATGAACATGGTAAACCCATATTCGGATATACCATACAGCCCCTGACCTTCTCCTTCAGGCATTGCTTTTTTTTTATTGAGATATTTTTATCCTTAGATTTCCTTTTCCTTGGAAGATAACCACCAAGGCCACTCGATCCAACATTATGTCTCCCGTAATTATAGCATTTCGAATATGAACCACTAAGGGTACAATATGTTCTTTTATGTTTATAGATTGTATGTGTTTTATCCCAACCGTATAATTCTTTTTAAGGATATTCTTTTTTCAAGTCTACCATATAATGTTAACAGGTCAGTTATTTGAATGCTTTTATCTTTTTTTTTCTTTTTTAAACCTTATAAGGCTCTTGCAGGTTTTTTTCTTTGCCTTTTTTTAAAAAGCTCCCTCTTGGTCGTAGACATTGCTAACCAAAGGGCTGGGTATGAGTCAAACTAGCTCGTGAGTTTTTATCCCTCAACTCGGCTCGACTCGAACTCGATTAATTTTAACCTCGATTCAAAACTCAATCTTAAAAAATCTACTCAGCTCTATAACAATAGAGCCTGTTTCGAGTTATATCATACTCGATTCAATTTGACTCGATAAAACTCAATTTTACTTAAAATTCAGCTTGAATCGACTTAATGTCTAATATAAATTTTTAGTACTTTTTTCTTTAACAATACATAGATAATATAACATTAAAAATG
Organism: Piper betle; assembly: GCA_033002965.1. NCBI lineage: Eukaryota > Viridiplantae > Streptophyta > Magnoliopsida > Piperales > Piperaceae > Piper > Piper betle. Next base: position 93,395 of record JAURVB010003524.1, read on the forward strand.
ATAATTTTGCATAAAAATTAAATCAAAATAGTCTAATAGTTATTATATGACTATCAATTATGAAAAATAACATTTATATTTTTACAAAAAAATAAAAATAAAAATAAAAATATCGCATTGTAAAGAATAAACTAGATCTTCAAACTTAAGGAGCTGACATACTTCAACTTTGATCAGGCTCAACTCGAACTCGAAATAAAATAACTTAACTCAAAACCATATAACTCGAAACTCGATTCATTTATCAAATGAGTTGTGTTCGAGTTGGGAATTCAATCAATTGTATAGTCCACAACAGCGGTACTCCCATATGCATGATTCACGGTTGGGGAGAGCAACAACATGAGAAGAAGCTAACCGAGATATCGGCCCAACTCTTTCTTTCGATGATAAAGCTAGCAGGTCTTGATCTTTCATCTATTTTCCATGCAAATTCAGTATATGATCCTCATTTAAGTAAACAATAGTATCACCTCAACAAGTAGAACCAGCTTAAGTCCTCGTTGGTTATCCACCTCTCTACACAACTTTCTTTGTTTTATTTTTTATTTTTTCAATATAAGTTGCAATTTTGAATGTCGTAAACTTGGTTTAGGTTTGAATCAAATTGTTACGTTCAATTTCTAATTCTAATTGATTTTTTGCTTTAAATTAAACTGCTATTTATTAACAATTTGTTAATATTTTTTTCTTCAATGCTTCATTAATCAATTTCTTTCTTTATATATATAGATGTTTATCAATGTAAATTGTTTAAATTGTTTTAAAAGTTGTCTTTCCAACAAATCATTTTTAATATATTTAAAATTGAAGCTGTTGAAAAAATTGTTCTTAAAAATAGGTTTCAAAATTAAATTCCTTCATTTTAAATGTGATTATTTATTTTCTTTAAATACATCCACAATTGTATTTCAATGCTGATTCCATGATTGTGTTTCCCTTAACTTCCCTTTGTTTTAGTATCTGTCCTTCGTGGGACTATATCACCTCTAATAATCACTAAGTTAAGGGAACCAAGAAAACCATGCATGAGACCCAAAATTAGTTATTGAAAGTTACAACTGTTTCAAGTGTCTTCTTTTTTTAGAAATACAAATGGCTATACAAGTTTAAACTGATTTAAATATTGGGGTTGAGACTTTTATTTGATTCAAGATCCATAAAGTTTAGCCATGTCCGATTTTGTTAAGAATGCTTTGCAGCCGACCGGTGAGGATACTTTTTTATTATGTAAACTTTTTAGATAGTTATTGCTTAAAAACCATTATCATGTAAGTTATTAACCCCATTATAATGTAGCATTCATACATCCAGTAGTTTAGTATATATTTGCAGCTAACTTGATGGCTCAATTTATGAGAAAAACAAGAATGAACATTTCTTTAGAGGACTTGTGATACGAAGAAGATCCAAGTGGAGGGATAAATTGGAATTTTGGAATTTTGATACTCTTCATAGAATGATAATTCGAATTTTGATACTCATCATAAGAGCCGTGATATAAAATTTAAATTCAAATTGTGAATGAATGTATAAAAGGGGAGAAAGTGTATGAAAAAGGGGAATATAAAATATTCAACTTCTTCATTGCTGTCTTCTCACTTCGTCTCCCTTCCTTCCTCCTTTCTTAGTTCTCAGAACTCCTTCCCAATCTCATTCCTCTTCTGATTCACATAATTCAAATTCCTCTGCATTCCTCTGTTCATCATTTCGATATTTGTTCTGTTCAGTGTTTTATTCGTGAATGTAACATATTTGAATTCTGTTTCAGTTTACAATTTATGTTCATTGTTGAGACATTGATACAATCTTGAGGAAGGATAAAAACTGTATTGGATATGGCTTCACGATCCTTAGGGTTGGCAGATCGAGGGAAGGGAATTCTTCTTGCTCCTGATGATCAGAACAAATTGGTATCAGAGCTGATTCGACCTAGGGATGGCAACATATTGGAGTTACCAGAAGAGTTAGAGAATGAGGTAACTTCCAAAAATCTGGATATCTCGTCCATTGCAATAGGTCAGGTAAGGATTCAGGATTCACTAGATACATGTACTCAAACTTTGAAAATGATACAAGAATCCATGGTGACATTCAATAACCATATCACTCAATTGGAAAATTCTGCTCATACAGATGTTCAAGATCGATTACAGACTTATAGTTACAATTCTGATTATAGAGCAAG
>JAURVB010003525.1:0-19820 GCA_033002965.1 Piper betle
CTGTTATGTCTCCGTGTTTATTGAGATTTTAAAAAATCAGAAGAACAAAAATAATAGTATCCTACATATATTTGATGAATACCTTCTTGTTGTTTTTTTGGCGGTTAAATAGAAAATTATCATATTGGATGAAAGGTTAGATTAGAAAAAATATCTGTCAATAGTGATCCCTCTCTTGAGATGTTTTTTTACTAATATTGAACTCAATACAAATTTTACAATCTTCTTCTTCTTCTTCCATTGCATATTCGGGAGCATACAAACCCTAAAATTTATAATATTAGATGAAAATAACCTACATGTCTTTATAGTTTTTTATCCAAATTCTTTTCTCCAGTGCACTAAAGTTTATTTTTATTTGATTTTTTTCATTTTTAATGGTTCTTCATTTTAAAACTTAAGGATTTCATTATGAAGTCATTGCTATTATTTTTCAGCATTGAGGAAAATGAAAATTGCTAATGAGACAGAAAATCTGGACTCCCAAATGTATGAGGTGCCCATTCCCTTCCTCCAAATCATTTTTGGACCAAAGGTTAAAGGAAGGTAGTTTTCATCACTATTTACAATTTCATACTGGTTTTTACTTACATCATCATCAACATTTCAATAGGTAAGGAGTGTATCAGTTTTGCACAATATCCAAATGGAAAAATTTTAGTCAAATATGCTTCTATGCTCTGCTTAATCCAGTTATATTTCATTACTTTGCTTGAACTCATGGCTTCTGGCTTCTAGTTTTTATTTTTTCACGTGTGAAATGTAAACTCCGATAAAATTGCTTACAGTTGTTGCTACTTCAAGGATGAATCTACCACATTAGATGAAGCAGAAGAAGCAATGCTTCAACTGTATTGTAAAAGGTCACAAATCAGGGATGGACAGAAAGTTCTTGATCTGGGCTGTGGGCAAGGGGCTGTGACTCGTTATATAGCAGAGAGATACAAAAATGCCATGTAACAGCAGTTACCAACTCCAAATCACAGAAGGAATTCATTGAAGAACAGTGCAGGTAATACTTTGGTCAAAATATCACAGGTTATATAATGAGGGGATAAGAAACAGTTCCTTCGCAATTTGCAAAGACATAACTTTCATATTGGTTCTTGTTTTGTAGACAAAAAATGTTATCCAATGTTGAGGTATTACTTGAAGATATAACCACACTTCAAATGGAAGCCACCTATGACAGTATATTGTTTGAGGTATTATAATCTACATCTGGCCAGAAAAATGTAATCATAAAGTTTGTGTGGATGATACATTTTCTATGTCCTCTTTTGTTCAGCACATGAAAAACTATTACTTGCTTCTTCAAAAGATATCTGAATGGATGTCAAAGGATGGGCTACTGTCCATTGAGCATGTTTGTCATAAGACATTAGCATATCAGTATGAGCTAAGTTGATCATGTTTTTACACCATTGGTGCTAAATTCAAATTGATGTATGTGAGTTGGATCCAGTTATATTTAACGTATATAAATTTTGTTTGGTTTTATCTTGTAGCGTATAGATGAAGAAGATTGGTTCACAGAGTATGTTTTCCCAGATGGGACTATGCTCATTCCATCATCAACTTTCTTGCTATATTTTCAAGTAAGGAATGCTGACATATACTGCATAAACAATCTAAAACCATGATAAATTTTGATAGCAATTAATTCGTCTAAATTTTTAGTCCTTTTTTTTCTAATTATATGCATACATAATAGGATGATGTATCTTTTGTGGATCATTGGATCCTCAGTGGGAAGCATTATTCACTCACAAAGTATGCTTTTGATTCTGCATATGTTTCTTGCAAATTGTTTAGTTTGTGGACAGTATTGTGGATACCTAGAGACTAGTAGCCTTGATAGTATAGACTTAATATGTGTTTTGCAGTGAAAAATGGTTGAAAAGAGTGGATGGCAATCTTGATGCAGTGAAAAAATAATGGAGTCTTTTGTGGGTAGCAAAGAAGAGGCTGCAAAAATGGTGGCCTATTGGAGAGGCTTTTGTATCAGTGGCTCCGAGTTATGTGGGTGTAGAGATAGAGAAGGATGGATGATTTCTCCCATTCTTTTTTGCAAGAGAGGTTGATCAGTGTTATATGATTGAGAGGTAACATCTGAAACCTTTTACTGTCATAAACTATCATCTCACATTCTTCCACATTGCTCAATTCCATAGTTTCATGATATGATACACCTCAAACTCAATGTACTTGAATATTGTTTGGATATGGATAAGTTGAATGCCTTTGTTTTTGGAGGATGGACAGTTTATTGATGAATTTATTCAAAATTAAATTTGTTGAAGTTCATATGACTTGCCAAATCAAAACTTCGGATTGACTTCGTTAATTGAGATTCGAGTTGAACTACATTCAATTCTGGATCAAATCAATTTAGTTTTTTTTTGACAAAGAATATGAAGCTTATCATTATACACAAGCTAGGTATTGCACTTTAATGAACTATTATTCTCATTTCACACCCTAGCAAGATCAAATGTGACTTTTGTTGTTAAACTAACTCTCTTATGGAGCATTAGGTTAGAAAATCGAGGGTAATGAAGGGGTTTGCTCCAATACTACTTTTTTCCTTTAATTTATACATGCATTATTTAAAATTGAATTTCTTAATTTGTTATATTTTAAGATTAAACTAGGTAGTGACCTGTGCATTGTGGAGGATACATTAAGTGCAATTTTAATATTTTATAGGGCATTTAGTTGTGATAGAAAATTTTACATAAAATCTCAAGAAAATTTTCTCACAAATTTTTTAGTATTATATAAAAACGAAAATAATATATATTTCTATTAGTAGAAGATAATGACCGTTAAAAATAATCGATTTTGGAGTCAAAGAGTTGTACCAATTAGAAAGGTTGCACCTATTAATAAAAAATGGTTACCGATAAGGCAAAAAACATGGTCCCCAAGGACGCAAAAAATGGTCATGAAAAGACACAAAAAATAGCCACTAAGAGATACAAAGTAAATGTTAAAAGGTGAGTCTCTTTGCAGAGATAAAAAAATAGACGTCAAAGGTTGTGAGTTGATATTTTGGTATAAAATAATACATAGATGTCTCAAGGTGCCATATTATTGCATATCAGATCAAATAGACTAGTAGTAGCATAAAATTTTATATTATAATTTCAATAATCATGGACAATATTTTCCACTACAATATTCATAGATCAGTAGTTTTTTTCCCAAAACCCGTTGAGTTTATTTTTTTAGCAACTAAATTAATAAGGTAAACTAATAAAGTTCAATTGAATTTACAAACCTCCTTTTATGATCAAAATTAAGATAACACAATTATACATGACTCCACACATTTATCTATACACTTGAATTTATCTAATTTTTATTTAGAGTAATAAGGTGAACCAAATTGAGTTTATAAACCTACCCTTTGAACTAAAAAATCATACATCTTTTTAGACCACTAGCTTCCCGCCAAAGTTGTTCATGTTGGGCTGGCAGATGGCAATAAAGTTGTTTTTAACTTATTGTAACGACCTAGCTTAAAGTACAACATAATGGCAATTTATCAATGAGCAATTTCGTAAATAAGACTTGACTCGTCTCTGGCTCGAGTCAAGAATAATAACTAAGTCGTATTAAATCTTAAAAAATTCATAAAAATCGGAAAAATCCCATAAAATCAAACAAACACCAAAACATCATAATGATATGCTCTAGAACTATCAACCCACCCAAACTGCCCGTAACACGTCCTAACGCGGTAAACGGCCTAAAACTAATTCTACGATCCACTATATATAAAAATAAAATAAAAAAACATAAGTGGCATACTCTCATATATTCTGATAACTCATTCTATTCTGTTGTGTTTATGATGTTATCATCATATACTTGGGTACGCATGACCCTCATAGCTCATACATGCGACTGGTGTTGGCTCAGTACATGTGTTCTGAATCTGACTCGACTCGAAACTAACGGTCGAACCGATCAGTTTTGAATATAAAACCCTGACTCGAATCGTGAGTTTTACAATACATGACTCCACACATTTATCTATACACTTGAATTTATCTAATTTTTATTTATAGAGTAATAAGGTGAACCAAATTGAGTTTAATCGAGTTTATAAACCTACCCTTAAAACTTAAAAAGTCATACATCTTTTTAGACCATTAGCTTCTCGCCAAGGTTGCTCATGTTAGGCTGGCAAATGGCAACAAAGTTATTTTTAACTTATTGTAATGACCCAACCCAAAGTATAACATAATGACTAAGTTATTTTTTTCAAAAGTGGTCAACCATTTATAGTTCATTTCTACTTATAAACAGAATTTTATCCTAATAAGTATTATACGTGGAACTAAGTTAAGGGATATCACACATATAATCAATTAAGACGGTAGGACATGCAGGGTGATGAGACATGCATTTTTGTGACTGTCGTTCTAAAACTGATCTTCATCTTTTTTTTAATATTATCCTGTCATTTAAGCTATTTAGTTTGCTCTATTAAGTGTGTGCACCGAGTAAAGGAAGGTTGAGTCTTGTTCAGAACTGATAGGACTTGTGCTTGGTGGCTCTATTCACCATCCCCAACTTGGTACTCCTTGTTTGTTGTTGCTCTTCATGTTTGATGAAATTTGGATGGCTTTGTAGTGCTGCAAGGTTTCATGATGAAGGTATTAATTTTGAGAAGTCGTTACAAAGAAAATAGTGACAATAAAATATGCATCCATTAAAAGTCACATTTATTATATTGGAATAGATTTTCATCTTCCCTCCAAAGTGTTCCATCCCTCCATAAAAATAACACATTGCTATGGAAGTGGATATGTTGATTGTTTAGTTTATATGGTTAAAGTTGGTTCAATACGTTTATTCGAAAAATTTTAGCCTCTGCTTTTTTTAGCTTAAAGTGTACTATTTTTTAATTAATTCTCCTTAGATTTCACTGTTTATCCCTACAAATAGAAAAATAATTCCATTTGTAAGAAGACAGACAATATAAACCTACGAACTTGCATAGTAAAATAATAAAAGCCACTTGAAGGCATAAAAAAAGATTCTGCCCAGAAAAAAGTCATCTTCTTCACCAAAACACACTTCTCCATCTTTCTTCCCTGTATACCAACCCATCTTTTTCACTATTCCTCCACTTTTACCTTACATAAATTTTTACTTCATCTTATCTAAATTCTTATTTATAAGTCCACCTCTCCTACGTTTACCAAGTTCAGTTACTATAAAAACCCACCCACCTTTTCTGCCTTCACCTCATTTATATTTTTACTCTTACTCATTAACTTATTTCTAAACGAGATTAACATAGCTAACAAGGTAAATTTATTGGTGGATTTCGTATGTGGAAATGTGATAGAGATGATGATCCCAGGAGAAGACTCAGTGCCATTGATAATGACTCTTGCTGTAAAATCCTTGACTGCTTGCCCTCTTGCTCTCAAGCACATTACTGTAAGAAAATTTTTTGATTTCATGGTATTGTTGTATATATACTATTAGATTTGTAATATATTTTCTGGTACTATTTGCAGGTGATCAATGAAACGTTAAGGTTGGCTAATATTGCCAATGGAGTTTGGAGTATAGCTTTGAAGGATGTGGAGATCAAAGGTGAAAGTATTTATTGGCTTTTTGATTGCATGATTACACACTATCCAAGCTTACTTGAGACAAGAATACAAACAAGAACTCCATGTTGGCATGGGGCGCCACTGAATCAAGTTTTGTCGTTTCCTGGTATTCATTTCTGGCTAGTACATCCACTTGAAGTTCTTCATGTAAATTTGGTGCCAGCTACTTGATACCCAAGGGGTTGTGTGTCTTGGCATCGTTGAGTTCCATTCATATGGATGAAGACAACTATGATGACCCTTTTCAGTTTAATCCTTGGAGATGGCAGGTGATTTGCTTGATCACCATACAATCAATGTTTCAGAAAATGATGACATGCACTTGAAAAATATGTAGACATTCCTCGACGTTTTTTTTTCAAAATTAGAAATATCCACCACCTTTGGCATTTCCAATCAGGAGGATAATGTTCTTTCTCAGAGATGAAAAATAATTTTGGTTCTGTTTTCTTTGGTGGAATTACTCAATGCTTATGACCAGGTAAAGGATGCAGGAAGCCTCAACAAATTCATGCCCTTGATGGAGGGCAGAGGCTTTGCCCTTGTCTGTAGCTTGCAAGGCTAAAAGTCTCCATTTTTCTACATCATTTTGTCACTAGTTTCAGGTAATTAAACAAGCTTTCAAGCTTTCAATCATTTACGATTTTTTGTTTTACAACTTAATAATCAGATAAATGCCCACAAAGTAAGAGAGATAAGGTAACATTTTTCCTAATTGGTTCACCTGTGTTGGACAGATGGATCTCTGAAGAGGACAGTATTGTTTACTTTCCTACTGCTAAAATGAGAAAAAAATGCCAATACAAGTCTTACCAACATCAACGTGAGGATCAGTCTCGACTCATATTCATACATGAAAATATAGTCTCCAAGATAACTATGTATAATGTTGTCTTTTGTCAATGGACAAGGTAACTGCTCGTAGATGCTAAATTGCATGTCCTATATGTGAAGGTTTCCTTTATCAAATCCCTTTATTATTAATAAATCATGGAATGAAATTTGAAACTAATAAAGCCTATAAATGCTTAGAAAACTAGAGCAGTAAGCAGTATTTTTACTGAACATACACCATATGTTGGAAGATTCATTTACATAAGATTCAGAAATCAGAAACAATGAAAATATGGCAAGATGTTCACTGGTCCTAGAAATGATTTCACAGATCAATCAAGTCATGGCATTGCTTTCTGGGCATTTCATACGCCAATTTATCAATGAGCATAGGCCAGGCCATTGAAAATAAATTAAAATCTCAGTGCCTTCTTGATAATTATCATGAGAAATGATGATCACGAAATAAGATGATTGAAATCATTAACAGGAAATGGAACAAAATGCTATTAGTGTAGCATGATAAGCTAGGCTAGCCAGCATCCTTGTTCATGACAAGGGAGTGAGAATTTTGACGTCATTTGGAGCTGCTAGCCATAAGTAATGGTTACCAGAATCAATAATAGAAATCAATTAATGGACGAGTAGTAACTCCAGCAACTCGAGGACATTCCAACAGCAGCCGCAGCAACTATATAATGCTTAAATTTCTCATTCTAGAAAGAAAACCTCCATGTACCTGAAATCTTTATGGCTGACAAGAAGGCAACTAGAACAAGATGAATTCCAAAACATGAAGGAGAAATACAGTATGAACATTGACCAGCCCTTCCCAATAAGTTCGGCTACATGACCGGCCCTTTCCAATAATAAGTTCGACCACATGAAAGAAGCTTGAGGAAGGACTGTTTATTCAGGTAATTTTCCCTTCCATGTAGAAGTATACCAAAGTATAATATCTTCAAAACCAATTTTTACAAAGGACCTGTAAAAGGTTGATCAAAGGGACATCCTGCATGACCAGCCACTGAAAAGTCTTAAACTGTCCACATGGAGTACACTATCAGCATTGCCTATTTTAAACCAGTTCTTTTTAGGGCTCATATTCTCCTTAGTTCCATGACAATCTTAGATGTCAATCAACTTATCCTTAGGGAACAGTGACACATAAGCAAAGTTAAGCCTGACTTTTCATCAGAAGCATCAATGGCATCTGCAGGAATTGATACAACATTGTCCTGAGGCAAATAAATCACAACTATCATGTTTAAGAAACTGCAGAGGCAACACTTGGGACATCATGTTTCTTGTGGAAAGTGCTTAAAGAAGTTAAAGGAAGTGCCTCTCCATACAATGAAGCTCGGGTTGACATTGTAATTCTTACTTCAACAAAATCACCAACATCATGCTTCAGGCAAGCATTTTCATCAAGATCAAATCCCAAACGAGGTGGAATAGGAGTATTAATAAAGCTGACTCTATGACTTCTGTCACTCTACCAATCAACTCTGTTTAAGGAGTTCTCTTGTTGGGTCCCTCAACTAACACAAGTTGAATGCTTCCAACGCGAGCATCATAACACTGACCTGTTGATTCTTGAAAAGCTTCCATAAGTTCAGTTAGCCTCCTTTGCTTAACCTCTTCAGGAACATCATCAACATAGTTTGATGTGCATGAGTTTTTCTCACACTACAAGCAAACTTGTAGGCCATGCCATAACCATCTTCACAAGGCTTAATATATCCATGTCATCCTCTGTTTCACCACAGAAACCTGCACAGGGACAGAAATCGTCAATGAATATATGTAAATGTGAATGAACGATCTTACAGTATGGATAGTATGAACTTGGATAGATAGGCCAGTAAACAACTAAGGTACCTCATATACCGATACAAGGTTTCAATGTAATCCAGAAACTATCATTTTCTAGCAAGTTTCACATTTATTTTAGGAGACATCCGCTGATAAGCCATGAGTGTGCAACCAAAAAATTACATGGTAACTCACCAGCTGAATTTTACATTAAAAACTGCAGAAATGAATTGTTCATGTCATTCACCTAATACCAATACATATCTCATAATTGTAGGAATTTGTTTTTTGGACAACACAAAAGCACTAGAGGAAGAAGATTACTTATAAATGGATGCATTGGATGTAGTAAAGGTCCATGAAAGGACCAGATGAAGTATAGAATCAAACAAAGATAAACATAGAGAGTCCTAAGAGAAATTAAAAAGAAGTCTAAACACAAATGAAGTCACTGCTGAGGCCCACGCTAGGAAGAATGTCTCTTATTTTGCGTACAGAGTCTAAATAAGCTTCTCTCGTGTAACCACGTCTCATCCTATCAAGAACACCAGAGTTCCCACATTGAGCTGGCAAGTGAAACCACTTACAGACGTTATTATACCTGTCATGCATAATGAATAACAAGTTATTTGGAAAATCCTTGGGATGTGGAGATGTGAACCGGAATCTCATGTCAGGAAACTCCATGGAAAGGAGGTCCAATAAATCAGAAAACCTCCATCCGACCTTTTTCACTTTACTTATGCTGGAAAATTCTTCACTGTACTTCCAATTGTAGACGGGTTTATCTTCATTATCAATTCCCAAAATTTCTTATAGTTGTTGACATTCTGACCCAATAGCATAACTTCTTTCACTCCTTGTTTCCAAAGCTCACCAACCTCTCCTACAATTGAATCCATGGGATGTGATCTCTCCCTTCCCTTGTGTGGGATACAATGCAAAAGGAACACATTATTACAGCCCCGCATGATGGAAACAAATGCAGTGACAGAATTGGTGGAAATTCTAACTGGTGTTATGTCAGCATATGTTTCTTCAAGAAAAAGAAGTGTATTCATCCCTTTCTGATCAGAGTCGACCTCTTCTAATAAACAAAAATAGGTCTCGACAAGCATCAGGGTCGCATATGACATCAACCATCTTATCGGCATCCAGTATCTTATCCTTTAATCGCTCGGCCATGCATCCTAGGACAACCACTTTCGAAGGGTGTTTTGATTCTGACCTCCCAATGGCCACATTGCTCTTCCAGTGTCACTTGAGAAACCAAAAATAGTTCAACCTCTGCCGTACCTTTTGTTCGGCATTATCTCTGATAGCACATGTATAGATAAAAATAACTTCTTCCTTTTCAGGAACTTCGACCATTTCTGTATAGCCAGCTTTCATCATGATAGACAAAACAATTTCCGTGCCAATAACATTCATCTGGCATCCATAAGTCTTTTGGTATATACAAACACGAGAAGTCTCTGATGTCTATAGTAAACTACTGCAAAAGGCAACAACACCACAGTAATTTCAACACATGTATAAAATTAGATTTTCATTAAGAAAATAAAACCTATGGATCCATTTGTTAGAAACCTTGCCACATGCAATAATCATAAGCACAATGAACATATTTCTTATATTTTAGACTACCAAGAATAACAACCCTATTACCAAGTTATATTACATATCAGAACTGAAAGTATACACTACATAAAAGCAGTTGCGGAAAGGTTCTCACACATGTGGCGCCCAGGTGAGGGTCACACCACAAAAGGTTTATTCCATGCCACCTTAGACTTCATTTTGCAAGATGTTCTGTAAATGACTTGAATCTGTAACCACTAGGTCACAGGGCCCAACTCTTACTCATTGCGCCAAGGACCCTTCTTCCATACTATGTTATGATGCAAATAACTTATCCATGGTCCCAACTCTGGTAGAAAGCAATGCATCATCGACTTATCAAATTTCATATACATTACAGAAAACAAAATATCAACACATGAATAAAACATTGTCTCTTTATATCGGTGGTAATCGAGAAAATAGAAAAATTTCCCCAGGTATGAATAGCCAGCCTATTTCATGGCAGGCAGAACACTTTCAATTGTCAATGACACTCTGTTAGGCAACGTTTATCGGATATGTCTACAAACAAGGAGTCTTGGAAACAGATAATTAACAGCAAACAAAAGCTCATACAAAAATTTTAACAATAGCATAAACAAAAAACTACCATGATCAGCATAGCACAATAAGAAATAAGTCTCCAGCATACTAAACGAATTAGAATGACTCTTTTCTACAATAACATAACAATAACAACTAAATCATCAACATACTAACCAAAAAGAATCATCACTTTTCAACAAGAAGATTAACAGCTCACTATCATAAACTACACGACACCATAAGAACTAATTCATCATTAACATTCACGAGAAAAAACTGTCTCTTTTCAACAATAAAATGCACAAAATAACACATGATATCAAGTTCCAATAGTTCAATCAGCAAATTAACACAAATACATTGTCTCTTTCTAACAGTGGGAATCCAGAACTCACTCTTGCTGGACGTCGGAGGCGGCAACAGCCTGGGCGGTGAACCAACGAGCGCCGGAGGCAGAATCTATGTCGAAAAGCCGACCTTGATGGAAGGAGGAGGCCGGAAGGTGGAGGAGTGGAAGGAGGCGGCAGGGGAGACGACCCATTTGGTAGGAGGAGAAGAGAAGACGGAGAAGAGGAGTTTGGAAAGGTAGAGAAGGCGGTGGCGGCGGTGGAGGTTGAGGCGGAGGAAGGCGGACGGGTGATGGTTGCAGAGGGAGGTGAGAGAAGAAGCCGCCATGGATCGACCAAGCAGTGTGTGGCCTCGTGAACATGGAAGGGATGAAGACAGCAAAGTGCTTATTTTTTATCGTGACTTTTAATTCAGTGAATCTAATTTATTGATTAACCAAATTAACATAATAATAATACCAGACATTTTTCTACGTGAGCGAGTGAATACGTGAGAGAGAAATTTTATACATCATGTCTACGCGCACCTGTTAATGGGTGCGGGTTCACGTGCCCTTAAAATGGCCACGTGAACTTCCAGTTCATTACATCACTGCATGTTACATGCCTGGCGGCCACGACACTGCCGTCGAGGCCCCCACCGTCCTCGATTCTCCACCACTTTGCCACTGAGGCCCACCACCCGATCCACTATGTCCCCATCGCTGAGGCCATTGTGGAGGCCCACCTCCCTAAGCCACTGTCGAGGCCCGCTGCCCCCACTCTTGTGGTTGCTGCGAGGTCTGTCGCCTCGATCCCACCGCTGCAACCCGCCCTTGTTTGCCACTGTGTAAGTGTACACATCGAACAAGTAATAGAATGATGAGTAAGAGTTTGTTTCCATGAGGATTTGAAGTTTTACAATAATGATGACAACTAAATCAAAAAATCTACTAAGTTGTTACAAAGAATGTATAATATGTTGAATGTCTACCCTAAACCAATAGATCAAACGAGGGCATGAAACAGGTGTAAATTATACTATGCAGAATATGATGCAAAGGCACAAAGACGGAAAACACAACATAAGTTGATACAAGTTCTCTTAATGTAACTTGGATCTGAGGTGAATAACTTCAATAGGTTGATAAAATACATATCATGTTATATTAATCAAGCTACACATACTTGTAATTGATATTTAGGGAAACATATTTAATTGTAATGGGCTTCTGCATCTTATCACAACCTACGGCCGTAGCATCATTTCACATTCCTATGCAAACAAAAACTAAGTTGATGCATTAAAATTAACTCCCTTATGTGGATATCTATGATTCTAATGCATTCATACGTTAAACATTTGCATGAAGTAATCAACTAACAAGAAGTTCAACAAGATAACAAAAATAAGATATATTACATATCATTCTAGATCCATTATAAACCCCAGATCACTAAGCATTTATCCCATAAGAGAATAAAAGTAGAAGTCTTGACTAAGAATTCATGAAGTTCATCAAAGAAGACAACATAGTTGAAGAGAAAAGAGAGTGTACGCAAATGTCGACACGAAGTCCTAGCATGAGCTTCTCTTCTCCAATGCTACCTCTTTGTAACTTGTCATCCACAACTTCTCCTTCGAAACCTTAAACTTGTGAGTACAAAAGATGAAAAGGGGAAGAGTGGGGGAACGTATAGTCGAAGGGTTGGAGTTTCTCTTGAGCAAGTATTAGCTTCCTGGTGGTTTTCTTCCTCAAATTTTGGGTAGGTGTTGACCTTATCATGACATTTCTAGTTTGTTCCCTTGTCTCCATGAGATTGATGGGAGTTGGTGGACTTGTCTCTAATAGTCTACATTATTCAATGTACAGACCTATAGACCAATGGAAGTCGGGTTAGAGGAAGCTTCCCTGCACTTTCACATTCAACAACTAGACACAAATGACTTTCTAATCATTGGCAATTGATGGTTGTGTTCCTTTCTTGGTCCTCAAGGCGGCCATCCACTGGTTTGGAAGTGTGAGTTGGTAGATTTGTTCAAGAGTAGGGGACAAGAGTAGGTGTGTAGGTGCTTTTGCCAGTCAAAGATGTGCTACAGGTGTGCAAAATTATAGGTGTGTTGGTCTGACTATACTAGGAAGTGTCTTTCGTGGTCCATCCTAGGTTGGTGAGATGGTGGATTGCTCAATTTGCACATGTGCACAAGCGTGGTTCCACTCCTTCAAAATATCATTGTTTATTTAAATTTGACTGTCAATTTACCAATATTTACTAGAACTTACGACAATCCAAAATGTTCAAATTTTAATCAAAAATAGCATAAAAACTGAGGCAGGGGAATGAAGATGATACATAAAACTTCCTAAATTTTATACTAATCTATGACTCGATCGCCATCAAACTCAATTAGATGTGAAAGCTTATATCATAGAAATTTTTGTGACAAACACCCTTTTTGTCATCGATTTTGCTGACAAAAGGCCTTTTTTCCACTAGTGTAATATGCCATGAGTTAAAACTTTGTTACTTGATTATAAAACCAAAAAACACAAATTTTGGAGCTTGTCATATCTCAATCTACAATTTATCCCGATAGAGTGAGACCGGTGATATGAGTAATTTGTATAATTTATCTTTTGCAATCGTAAGTAAATCAAGTCATCTTTTCTTTTTCTTGTCACTAGTGGCACACCCATGATTAGCATAGGTAGTTATTATGATTTCTATAATTTACTATCTTATGTTCTTATTTTTATTATAATTTATTTTTGAAGTACAATGTATGGTTTAATGTTTATATACAAATTAAAAGAAAACAACCAATTATTTTATAATGAACTCAAAATTTTAAATTAAACAACTCTATAAATGACAATTATTACAGAAACATACAATATGTAAACTCCTTGAAGAGAGCTACTCAAATATCCATATATGAATGATAATTCTTTCTAAAAGTTAACAATAAATCCCTTGAAAGAAATGCACTAAATATAATAATAACTTGTAGTATAAACTTCACAACTATTTTTTACGAATGAATTCTGAAAAAAGACATATATGGAAAGTAATGTAATTATTTGCTAATATAGTAAAAAAATTAATTAAAAGCAAATAATCCATGAATATATTATTTCATGATTTTAATCTAGTTTTTCATAAGTTAGAGAATTTTTCATTTAAAAATTTGATTTGATTTTATTTTATTTTAGATTTGCTTAGGTAGTTGTAGTTTTTAATAGTTGTTTATATTCCTCTTTGTTTAAATTCACTATTTTCCTTTACTTTTGCACTTTACACAAATAATAAATTTTGTTGCCTTTAAATAAATTCGCCTTTGAGATCTTCAACTCCAATTACCTGGTTTGCCCCTTTCAAGTATTCAAATCTTCAAAAATGGTGGGGTAGCAAGTTTTGCCTTGATCCCAAGTATAGAAGGCCTTCAAATTATTTTCGGAATGATAATAGACAAAATTAGACCATTTCGGGTTGGTTCAGAGTAGGATAAATGTTGGACCAGACCGCTTGGCATGCGCAGGCTTCTGGAGATTTTTGGGTGCGCCGGGCTACGGGTGGAGTTCCGTGCGACAGTTGGTTTTAGGTCATAGAAGGGTGTACGGAAGCTGTCGCAATCTGGTTCTTGTCACGATCGCAAACAATGGAAAGTGGTCACGGATTTGACAGAACAAGTGGACTTGGTCCACTAAGCGGGCCCGACTGACTTGCTTAGGTGGGCGGTGCAACGACGGCTTTGGTAGCTCCGGTGATGGCGTTTCCGGCGGCTAAGGCTGGAAGCGATCGCCCAGATCGATGGATCTAGGATTGATGAAGCTTGTGGTGGTGATCTGGTGGCTAGAGGCACCTCTGATCTGCAGAGATGGTGCCGAAAAGTTTCGGTGGAACTTGTTTTTTGCCCGGCTTTGTCGCTGTTGTTTGGTGACAGCAATGGCCGAATGCGGAGGCTGGAAGCGAAACAGTGGATTATTCTGCGGTAGCTCTGGTCAGCCGGATGGAGGTTAGAAAGATGGCTGTATGGTACTGTTGCACTGCTCCGGAGGGCATTTTCTAAGATATTTTCCGGCAAGGATGGCTTCCTCTCTTGCGGATCTCAACTTGGGTTGTGTCAGCAGTGTTGAGGGGAGCCCAGAGGAAGTGTCACTCTGCCAAGCGGCAGCTTGGGCTGGCCGTACGGATGGCCCAAAGTTGACTACTTCTTGTTGTATTCTGCTGCTACACTGTTTTGACGAGCTGCTTCTTGATGCTTTTCTGGCAATGGAGGGCTTCTCAGTTGGTGTCTCTTGGATGGGTTTTGTTCCCAACTACGAGTGGAACTCAATGGAGGTTGTGGTGTGGCCGAAAGCAGCCTGAGCTGGCCAAACGCACACCAACAAGAAGATTGTTTGATGCTATTTCTTAATTCGGCAGGGGGATTTTCTTGGCTTTTTTCGGTGGCGACGGGCTTCTCCGGAGGTGGTTCTCGGCTGGGTTGTGTTGGGGGCACCCCAAGCTCCATGCCGCTGGTCATGGAGGTCACTGGAGGTGTTGCTCCGGCGATGGGGCTCCTCCCCTTTTCCTTGTCTTCGTTGCTTCTTCTCTGCCACTCCTTTCTTCTCGCCGCTCCTTTCTTTCTTTTGCTTCTTTCTTCCACTTCTTTCACAGCAACGAACCCTTGAACTCTTTCTAGTCTCCTGCGGTGGTGGATCAAATGAAGACTGGCTGGGTTTCTTGGTGATAAGGAGTTCGCCGAGGTACATCTTCGGCGTGGGGTGGGTGTTGGGTTTATCCCACATCGGTCGTGGATGATGTTGGTGACTAGTATATAGACTAATGGGAAAACCTTATTTCTTAAGCTAGCTTTTGGATTAAGAGAGGCCCGTGACACCTATTGCAAGTCCCTTTTGGGGGCCGAAAAGGCCCAACAAATGGTATCAGAGCTTGGTTGGGGGCCGAAAGGGCCCAAAAGTGGGTGGCTTCTTCCGGTCTTCAACTCTGCTTGCTTACAGCTGCTCTGCTCTATCCTTCCTCCTATTCAATGCAACACCAAGCCCGCTTCCCTTCCTCCTCTTCAATGCAACACCAAGCCCCTTTCCAGACTTCACCGACCAACAGCAACGGGGTTTGTCTAGTTGTGGACTTCTCTCCTTGGCAAGACTTGGCTTTGGCAAGGCAGCGATGCAGGAAGGGTACAACAAATCTCCAAGGCAGCAGCAATGATGATCAACAAGGCTTTGAATGAGCAAGGTAATGGCTCTTGGCTTTGCAGCAAGGGCACCAACAGTCCACGGTGGGGGACTTTGATTGGGTGTTGGCAAGGGTCACCAGAAGAGCATCTTCAGCAAGGGGGTCTCACTCGGGCTTCTCTTTTTGGTTTCTCCTTTCCTGCTTCTTTCTTCTCTTCTTCTTCTCTCTTTTTTCAACACACAAGCCTTTTTTTTTAGTGTACAAGCCACCCTTCTCTTTTTCTCTGTCATTTATAGAACCTTCAACCATTTTTGGTTCCTCATTTTAAGCCCCCAAAATCCTCACCAACCCTTCTTATCTACTCATTCTTATCTTCTTCCTTTGATTTTGGAACCACCGTGGACTGACCTAGGGATTCGAATTGAACACTAAAGAACCACGTATAAAATCTTGGGTGTTATTCTTTGCGCAACAAGGGTGCCTCGATCCCACTGAACCCTATAACTTGACATGAAGCGAAGTGTGATCGCAGAGGCGGAAAACCGGTGCCCAAACAATGTATCACATTAATTCAAACGCCCTAGATAACTCTATGGGTCATAGACTTATTTATTTATAATTATTATTTAGTATGAAAAAATTAGAGTCTAATTTTATCAAGTTAAAAATATTACAAAATAATTATTTTTTAAAATTTTAAAATCTTACTCAATTTAGTTTTTTATCCTTAGTGACTCCTTCTAAACTAAACTTATAACTTATTTTTAACATAAATTTAAAATTAGTTTTATCGAAGTGAATGAAAATTTGTTACTTTATACTATAAACAATCATTTTAGAATGCCTTTCTAAGTATTAATAAAAAATTGCATTTTTGTCATCCAAGAAGAAAATGAACATATTTTTATTAAGGTTTGTAGTGTTAATTTAAATACCAAGTATAATCCCAAAAGTAAAGAAAATGGAAATAAATGAAAACTTAAAATATCAAGTTTATTTAGTTCATTACTCTATTATCAACTCCATACATTATGGTTCCCATAAGACATAATATTTATATTTATTATTTTCTATGAAGAAAATTAGGGTATAATTTTATCTGATTAAAATTCTCAAAAATAATAGTTTTTTTTATTTTTAAAATTTTATTCAAATTAAAATTTTTTACTTAGTAATACCTGATCAATTAAACTCATTACTTATTTTTAATATAAGACTAAAATGCAGAATTTGCACATATTTTTATTTTATGATTTATAGTATTATTATTTTCTATTATATGCTAATAGTCAAGCTTTGAAGAAAATAAAAAAACTCAACTGCAAAATATGAAAAAAACATAACAAATTAATGATTTTGTAATTTTGTATTTTTAGATAATATATAATTTCTATTTATTTATTTATTGATTTCATAATAATAAAAAGTTGTGTTTTTTACATTGAAGAAGAAAGTAAATTTGTAACAAAAATTAAACCAAACAGAAAATACCCTAAAAATAAAATCAAAACTATTACTTGAAATTGATGTACCTTATAATTGACTTGGACGTTTTATAAAGAGTACGAAAAAAACAAAAAAATAAAAAGGAAAAGAAAAACAAAAAGCGAAAAAAATATTATTACTTGAGATTGAGGTACCTTTTAATTGAGAGGGAGCTTTTAATCGAGATAGACTTTTTATGGACTGGTGATTTGAGCTATGGAGGAAGGAGAAAATCATAGTTAATGAGATATGGAGGAAGGAGAAAAATCATTGTTATGGTGCTTTGAGTTATTTTTGTTGGAATCTATTTGGATCTTATCCAATATATTTATCTTCTAACCATTGTCTCAGCTAGTCATGTACCTGTTTGGCAAATTTCCCACATTTATCTTTTTTTAATTTTTTTAATATTTCATTAACCAATCAAATATCGACATGCACAATAAAATCTTGATAGTTAGTATATTATTCCTTATATGCTAGTAATACGCCCTTGATAAGTCGGTGTAAGTGAGATTTCCACTAGACTTATAACTTAAACTCAATATGGGTCTGTTTGGCTAGCATGGAAATAATGAAAACAAAGTTCCTAGTAAATAGAAATTTAATGAAACGAAATGACATGAAAATTTTAAAAACTTATTTTATATATTTTGATAGTAGGAAAATAAGATGGAAATAAAACATTTTTTTCCCACGTGCACGTGTCTCCCAATATTTCTCCTAATTTCTTTTGCTTTTTATAGGAAAATATCACTTTGACTGAAAATAAAATTTCCTTTAGCTAAATTTCAAGACATCCAAATAATAAGAAGTTAGAATTAGTTTTGTTTTGCATTTTATAAAAAATCATTTCCATTAAGAAAAGAATATTTATAATTAATACTACTTACAATATATTTTTACAGACCTATTTCATAGTTGATATTAATACCACTCTGGTCACACTTTGTCGGTGTTAGTGCCCTCCAAATGGAATTTCTCGATCAGTCAGCATGTCTCTTCTCACTTTTTTTTCTCTCAGATCTACTCTACCACACTATTCTTCTTCTCCCACTTGTGCATTTGCGATCTCTGTTTACCATAGCCTTCTGCGGTTGAGATAACTTCCCATTAAGCACACCGTCAACTCCATCCTCCAAGGTCAGCAATCAGGGACGTTTACTTCTCACGTTTTTGTCTAATTCTGTCTTAAACAATCTGCAAGTTCTGGTGCTAATATATTTGACCTCTTCTTGCCCAGCCATCTGGTAAAAATTCTTCTCACGTTTTTGTCTAATTCTGTCTTAAACAATCTACAAGTTCTGGTGCTAATATATTTGATCTCTTCTTGCCCAGCCATCTGGTAAAAATTTCAAGCAGGTTTTATCTTACTTTGTCTGGTATTGAATGTTTTATTTAGAAGATGGATACTATTTTTATTTTTATTTTTTAATGTTCTTGTACGGTATCAGTTCTCTTGGTGTTCTTGTAAATAACTTCTTCGTCTGTTGTGATAATTATTTCCCCATCGCCTTCTCATCAGTAAGAAAGAAAATAACTGCACTGAGCTCAAGTGTGTGTAACGTTTATCTGTCCTCCCACTAAAGTCGACTAAAGTCTTGTCCGAAAAATAACTAGTACAAACTGGCAAATGAGTATTTCATTACCACTGAAAACTTAAGAAATTTTAGAATTGCCTCACACTGGGCGGTAAGCAAACATACATAAACAAGTGTCGGCGTGCATCCACAGCTAATATTCATATTTATACATACAACACTTATGCCCTCACATCCTCTATATTACACCCACCACGGTACTCGAGTGGGAAAAGAAACGGTTAAGTTAGTGTCACAAATTCCAAAAATATGCTGCATTACACAGTGCCCTCATACTCCGCACTACTTCACGGTTTGAAGGAGTACTAGTGCAGTTCATACATCTCATACACACTCTTAGTCGTAAAAGCCGTAAACCCTCATATTTATAGGCTAGGAGAGGATTGAATACTTAGTTTTTGAATCTTATCTTTCGAAAACTATCAAGGGGTCTCAACTTTGAAGTTTTATTAAACACGTGTAGAAAACATGGCTAAATGGCCCAACATTAGAGGGATCTCATAAAACGCCGCTGATGTAATCCTACGTCTAAAACACGGTTAAACTCGATATGCAGGGAGTCAAGTAGAGATCAAGCAAAGGGAGAGTCCTACAAACCTGTGGTCTAAGCTCCAAGTGCATCGACACATCTATGACGAGTTCGGACTCAATAACCTACATCTAAACCCATTGCTAAGTAAAATACTAACATCTATATATGATGCATGCTCGTGGTGTGTGATCACATCATCAATACATCCTCATAAATAAGATAGTGCTAAATAAAC
>JAURVB010003528.1:0-57500 GCA_033002965.1 Piper betle
ATGCCGGTTCGGTTCACGAGTGTGGACCGGATTTGGGGTGTTGCACTGAGGTCATAGATGAGTCGGGCTCGCCGAGCCGGTTCCGAGGGTACCCAACACGACCCCTTTCCGACTAGTAGACGCCGCCGGCGATTGTCGCCGGAAAACCACCGGAAGCCGCCGGAAAACCGCCAGTAGCTGCCGGAAAACCGCCGAAAAATCGGAATTTCTGGGATTCGCCGGAATCCACCGGATCTTCTGTGGGGCTCACCCAGTGGAGCCCGATCGAACGTCGGACGCCGAGGAGCGCCGAATTCGAGCTCCGAGACGCGCGATGGAACCCTAGCCGTCGCCGATTGCCGACGACGTGAGGTATAATTACCTCCGATTGAGTTATTTAAAATTGAATATGATTGTTAGCATAGCATGCTAGAATTAACTAGTTGTCATGATGAATGTTAGCACAGTATGCTAGATTTGATTAACCGTCATGAGTAATGTCTAATTATGAGTAAAGGGATGATTGTATGATTTGAGTGATTGCGAATAAATAGTAAGTGATCTAATGAGAGCATGATAAGTTATTACGACATAACTTAGAAAAACACGATAAGATTGGTATGAATAGGAGTTAGAATTTCTTTCATAATTATTGTTATATAATTGTTGATTGTTGTGGTAGATGTTGTATTGTGAGCGTGTTTAATCATAACGAGTTTGATGCATCATTTAGTTAGCGGGCGTTAGTATTTAGTTTTGATGTGTAGGTACGGAGTAGGAGCTTGCCGCCTAGGCGCGATGACACGCTTGGAGCTTCTACCAGGTCCGTTTAGGACTCGTCTTGTTTTACGCTTTTCTATTGTATGTTTATGTTATTATTTGCAGGACGGGTTAAGTGGTGTTTTATTGGATCCCACTTAACTCGGGCCATTTAACCGAACATTTTCCGGATTAATAACCCCTCGAGGATGAGATCCCTCGAGGATGATTTCGAAAACAAGATCCACCACGAGTTGCCTTCGGGCCTATTATATAAATCCCTACCCAGCCCTATATATATGTAGTTTTCGCGTTTTCAGAGAGACGAGAGATGGAGAAATCGACTGCACGTACCATGCAGAGGATGCCGTGACAGTCAAAGCGGGCTCTGGATTAGTGCCAGCGGACTGTTCCATTCCCGAGGGATCCTGACAACTCCGCGTTTGAGTTCCTCACACCCGGAGGACGTGGAGGTTTACGGGTACTGTTTAGTACAGCGCATGTCCGGACTTGTGGTTCAAAGGGTACTAAAGGCGACTGCCTGAGAGTACTCGGCCTTCGTGCTCAAGGCCAGGAGAGATATGGAGGTAAGGAGAGGGCTTAGGATAAAGTTTCACGAGAAGTACTGAAAAAGAAGTGCTGAGAGTAGCACAGTACCAGCAGCAGAGCAGTAAGTTCGGGATGCTACCGGGTCTGCAGCCCAGTGGCTCCTCAGTAGTGCCCTTCAGAGTGTTCACGTGGAGTATGATGTTTTCTTTCAGATGAGAGTTTGCTCTCATAACCAGTTTGTTATAGATATTTTATTTTCCGGACCAGTAACGCTTGTTACTGACGTTTTTCTTATATATATGTAGGTGATAAGCACGAGATGGACGGGCCGGCCAGGACGGAGGAGCAATGAGGTCTTGTGCACACACATGTTAGATTTCTGAATGTTTAATATCGTATTATTATGTTATTATATTGTGAATGCTATGATTAAATGTTTGAGGCATGATAGGATATGATTAAATGAAATGAGATGATGCTAAGACATGATGATAAGAGGTGAGATGTGATCAGAGTGGGCAGCAGAAGTGTGGCCCAAGTCCTATGATGAATATACAGTATATTAAATTATGTGTGATTAAAATTGTGGATATATGTATATATATTGGTATGTATTGTTTTGACAGGGTAGACCCTAATCGCACTTTTAGGGGAGACTCTGTCAGTTTTACTTTAGAATTTTCATCGATTTTGCTCGTGATTGTGATGGCGTGGAATTGAATTTGCATGTCATTCATGTAGTACCATGTTAGGATTTTGCACATTTATTCATTCATGATGGATCGTATCTTCATCTTAAGACGCCGAGATTGGATCCGCATGAGTTAGGTTCGGGTTAGCGGACCTAACCGGGGCCTGTAACATGCCGGTTCGGTTCATGAGCGTGGACCGGATTTGGGGTGTTACATGACCCGTGTCAGGTGGGGTCCAATAAATCATCCACCTGACACGTCCTACAATCAATAAATCAAATCACCGATAGAATAGAGCGATAAAACCTGAGAAGCGTGTCCTAACGGACCTGTCAGAAGCTCCAAGCGCAGTCTCGTGCCTAGACGGCGAGCTCCTGCAACGAACCTACATGAACATAACTATTTACTAACGCCCATACATATATGATGCACACCTATATAACTAATATATCCACATGCATACAATCATTTAATCAACCATGATAATCATCTCGACAAATACCCTACGTCCCTAATTGTCAAGCAAGTTAATAATTTTATCATTTCATATGTTACTTATTACCTAGCACTTTTAATTCCAATTTCAAAGCATACCTATTCTAATTAGGTGACAATGGTTTAATCAATTTAATCTGTTTAACTTAATGTTAGCATACAAAACCTAATTCATACATATTCATAAATTAACTAGTTAACAAGCATTTAATTAACTATTCAATGGTTTACTAACAATTTCATAATGTTAGCATGCAAAAACCTAATTCATACATATTCATCAATTAACTAGTTAACAAGCATTTAATTAACTATACAATAGTTTACTAACAATTTCATTATGTTAGCATGCATAACCTAATTCATACATATTCATGAATTAACTAGTTAACAAGCATTTAATTAACTATTCAATGGTTTGCTAACAATTTCATTACTAAGCATTCACATCATACAACACAATTCACACTAATCATCACATGTTTATCATAATCACGATTAATTAAACTAAAATCATGAAATTAATTCAATTAATTCTAATATGCTACCATGACCACAACATGTATGTAATAATTCAAAACGAGAAGAACCACCTCGCGATCGGCGCTGAAATCGGTGCCGACGAACGAAGGCGGCAGTTTTCCGGCGACTATGCCGGCGGTTTCCGGCAACTCCGGTGGTTTCCGGTGACTGCTCCGGCGAGGCAATCGGAGGTAGGGGTTAGCACCGCCTCGGTGAGCTGAACCCAATGGCGGTGACGACGAGGGCAGCCGCGGCGGCGATGGCCACCAACGGCGGCGTCGAGTGCGGCCGGGGCGGTCGGCCGCTCTGATCAGAGCCACGGCCGACCCTCGACGGCGGCTCTAAGTAGAGGGGAAAGGTAGGGGAGGTCGAGGGGAGAAGCTCCGATGGCACGGCGGCGGCGGTCCGGCGCAGACGACGGCGGAATCGCGTCGTGATCGGCGGGAAATCGAGGGCGATTTCCGGCGTTGCGACGGTCGGACGGTGGCCGGGCGTGGTCGAGGCGGCAAGGCGACTGCACGGCCGGGCTGGGCGGCGTCGACCGGCGGCGAGGTGGCGTCGACGGCGGCAGAAAATCCTTAGGGGCGGCGGCGGTGAAAACACGGGTGGGGGTTTGGGGAGGAAGACGACGTGGGTAAGGCGATGGCAAAGTTGTAAATAAAACTTGACTCGACACGGGCTCGAGTCAAGAATGATAACGGACTCGGAATAAATCCCAGAAAAATCCAGAAAAATTGGGAAAAATCTCATAAACTCAAACAAAATATCACAACATCCAAATGATATGTCGTATAACTAATAACCCACCCGAATACCATCTAACGCGTCCTAATGCGTTATTCGGCCTAAACTAATTCTACGGCCACAACATAAAAATAAAATAAAATCATCAACTGTATACTCTCATATCTACTGATAACTCAGTCTGCTGATGCGTATCTGACGCTATCATCGATACTTGGGTATACATAAACCCTCATAGCACGTGCGCACGGTCGGCCTCGGCCCCGCACATGTGTTCTGAAAGCTGAACCGACTCAAACTACGGTCAAACCGACCGGCTAACAATTATAAAACCCTGACTCGAGTCGTGGGTTTTACACGCTTTGACTGTCACGGCATCCTCTGCATGGTACGTGCAGTCGATTTCTCCATCTCTCGTCTCACTGAAAACGCGAAAACTACATATATATAGGGCTGGGTAGGGATTTATATAATAGGCCCGAAGGCAACTTGTGGTGGATCTTGGTTTCGAAATCATCCTCGAGGGATCTCATCCTCGAGGGGTTATTAATCCGGAAAATGTTCGGTTAAATGGCCCGAGTTAAGTGGGATCCGATAAAACGCCACTTAACCCGTCCTGCAGGCAATAAATTAAACATACAATAGAAAGAGTAAATCAGAGACGAGTCCTAAACGGACCTGGTAGAAGCTCCAAGCGTGTCATCGCGCCTAGGCGGCGAGCTCCTACTCCGTACCTACACATCAAAACTAAATACTAACGCCCACTAACTACATGATGCATCGAAATCAATGAATCACACACAATGCAACCACGAGATCATCCATCAAAATAACAATCAGATAATTATAAGAGTAAATAATCCTAACTCAAACTATTCATACCATATTTTATTCTGTTCTTCTAAGTTGCATCGTACTAGATTAACATGCTCATACACAATTCATCTCATTAGATCACTTACTTCATTAACTAATAATCTCATCATGCACATCTTTACTTTATTCATGGTCAAGACATTAATCATGATAATTAATCAACCCTAGCATGCTATGTTAACAATTATCATCAATTTTAAATAAATCAATCGGAGGTAATTATACCTCACATCGTCGGCAATCGGCGACGGCTAAGGTTCCGTCGCGCGTCTCGGAGCTCAAATTTGGCGCTCATCGGCGTCCGAAGCTCGATCAGGCTCCACTGGGTGAGCCCCGCGGAAGATCCGGTGAATTCCGACGAATCCCAGAAATTCCGATTTTTCCGGCGGTTTTCCGGCAGCTACTTGCGGTTTTCCGGCGACTTCCGGTGGTTTTCCGGCGACAATCGCCGGCGGCGTCTAATGGTCGGAAAGGGGTCGTGTTGGGTACCCTCGGAACCGGCTCGGCGACCCCGACTCATCTACGAGGTCGACGCGGCCAACAGAGGTGGTGGCTCGCCGGAAAATGACTAAAACAGGGCCGCGGCGTTGGGTCGCTAAATCCGGCCGGCCAAGGCGGCGATGCCCCCGTTCCGGTCGGGGAAGGTCGCTGGAAGGCTGAGGGTGCTGAGGCGAGTGACCGATCGCGGCGGCGCTGGTCGCCGGCGACGGAATCGGTGACGGAAGCGCAACGCGGGCGCGGCGTCGCGGCGTGGCTTCCTCGCGTCGCGGCGGTCCGACGGGGGCCGGACCTGGTCGGGGCAGCACGGCAACGGCGTCACCGAGCTGGGCGGCGTCGGTCGACGGCCGGGCGGCGCCGACAGCGGCGGCGGTGGTGCGCGAACAGGGGCGGCGCGGCACGAGGGTTTGGGCGTGGGGGAGAAAAGGTCGGGGGTGTGCGTAGTGGCAAACTCGTAAATATTACTTAACTCGTCTCCGGCTCGAGTTAAGTATAATAACTAAGTCGTATTAAATCTTAAAAAAAATTCATAAAAATTGGGAAAAATCCCGTAAAATCAAACAACACCACAATATTATAATGATATGCTCTATGACTAACAACCCACCCAGACTGCCCGAACGCGTCCTAACGCGGTAAACGGCCTAATACTAATTCTACGATCCACTATATATAAAAATAATAAAAAAATGACTGGCATACTCTCATATATCTGATAACTCATTCTGTTCTGCTGTGTTCATGACGTTATCATCATATACTTGGGTACGCATGACCCTCATAGCTCATACACGCGACTGGCATCGGCTCGGTACACGTGTCCTGAAACTGACTCAACTCGAAAAAATAACGGTCGACCCGACCGGTTCTGAATATAAAACCCTAACTCGAATCGTGGGTTTTACAGCGCAGGTCGCAAAATGTCGGCTTCAATGAAAGGAATTTATCTAGGTGGTTGGCCTCACTGGAGGTGGCTTGCTGGCACCAAAAAACACTCCGAAAGCTGCCGTGGCGTAATAATTGACTTCCACCCAATTTAATAATTAGTTTGAATTGTCAATGGAGGAGTAAATTTTTTATGATTATTTTCCACCCAATCGGCCACTGATTTTTTAACTAACAGTTTTGGGTCTTACAATTAATATTAGTAGTAAAATTTAATAAATAATTAAATATAAAAAGTGATAACACACAGTAATTACTAAAATTATAAAGTTACCATAAGTATTTGATGAATGATATGCGGTCAAAAAATAAGGCTGATCATTTAGTCACTTTGGTTAAAACCGAACCAAACTCTCAATTGACCAAATTGAAGGTTATTTGGTTAATTGAATAGAAATCAGATTGAAATTGATGACTAGACAGAACTAATTGGGTTTGGTTTGGTTTTAACTAAACTCCAACCAAGCTAACCGAAATGATTAATGGTGCTCTCTATTACTGAGTGTTCATTCTTTAATATTTATTTTAGTTATTCTTAAATCTTATTTATGAAATGAAGATATTTTATTATAAATTTAAGGGCTAATTATTATAAATTTATCATAAAAATTACATGAATAAAGTTTAAATTTAAGACATGACATAATAGATACACAATAGATAATATATCAAGCTTCTATCTCTTGCATTTTATAGTCAAAACATTTTTAATAAATTGAACCAAAATAATAATTTTATAAGTTTTTACTTGAAAAAAATGGAGTGCAATTAGAATCCTCATTTATTTATTAATTTATTTGGTTTGATTCCGGAAATATCGAACCCACCTGATAGTTTGGCCGGTTAATTAGACTGTGTTTAGTCCTAATCCCACTTGATTGAATTTTACAGTCACATTAACCGTAACTCTTAAGTTAAATACTCTCCTAATTAAATCGGTCTTTGAATGACTCGTCTTTCCTATTATTTAAATCGGACGATTCCACCCTTATTCGTGCGAGTGTGGTCTGAGCCAAGCCAAACTCCGACTCAGACTCGGCCCAAAACCCGCCAAAAACCTCGCCCGCTCAATTCTCTGGTTTCGGTCCGACTCGGTATCTTCTTCTTCACCTTCCCTACCTTATCAGCCATGGCTTCTTCGGTGTAAAGATCGCAGCTTTATGCGGAATTGGGCTTCGTCGAAGCGTGCTGGCCGTCAAACTCGAGCTTTTCTGTTCCCCTAGCCCTTTTTTGAAGGTAATTTCCTTTGATTCTGTGGGCATGTTCATATTTTGATGATGGTGTTGTTGCTTCGTGAATAGAAGAGAAGTGGGAGCCCCTGGGTATTGTGTTGTTTTGGAAGTTGTTAATTGTTCATCTTTTCAATTTTGATAGTGTTGGTGTTTCGGATTCTTTGTGGGAGTGAGGAGTAGGTTGCTTGGTTTGTGATTTGGCGCTACTTCTTTGCCGTCTGCAAGTATGCCAGGTACCTTTTTTTTGGAATAATTTGTGGGAAGCATCTTGTTGTGGAGATGGATTGCTTTTCTATTTGATACTGATTTTTAAAATTACTGTTTGTGGTTATTTTAGTGTTTTGTGCTGTTTGAATTGCTGTCTCTGTGTGTGTGGAGGTTATGTGTTTTTATTTTTTATGGTTTGTGATTGATTTTGATGTGTGGTTGGGTGATTTTATGGTTGTTTCTGTGTTGTTTGGATCTTATGTGTATGTATTGTTTTTTCGTTGCAATTTTGTGTTTTTACTGTTGTAATTTGCATGCGGATTGTGTGTAGGTGGTCATATTGAGGGAGATGAGAAGGTGTCGCTTGAGCTCACGGACGAGATTGTTCGTAGTATGGAAGTGGGATCTGTCTTTCGGGATTATGTAAGAAGCTTGATTTGTGTTTCCAGATTCGTTAGTTGGTCATTGATTAAAGTCTTTGCTCAGGGAAAAGAAGTTGTCTGATGTCATATTTTCTGAAAAATATGTGCTTTTTACCTTATTATTTGGAACTTAGAGGTTTGATTGGTGTATTGGATAATTCTGCTCATTTTTTAAAATATATTTTGTAGAATTGTAAAATCAGTTCCATGGACTTCCACAAAGCATCAAATCATCTGGTTACTGCTAGTGATGATGAGTCCATTCGCCTCTACGATGCAGCAAATGCAACGTAGGTGTTTTGTGTTGTGTTTTTTTTAATCTAATGTGAAATAACAAGAGATGCAATAATACCGATTTTATTAAATGAATCATGTTTATATGTTTTATATCACACCTTGATTATAGCTACCAAAACTACTTACCTTTTCTTAATTTTTTGTCATCTTTTTTATCCTGTAGGTGTTTGAAAACAATTAATAGTAAGAAGTACGGGGTGGACCTAGTTTGCTTCACATCCCATCCTACAACAGTCATATACTCATCAAAAAATGGTTGGGATGGTATGGCAATGTTTGCCCTCAAATTTCTTTTCTCTTTTTTATTGTTTCGATGTGTTGGAGTTGATGTTTTGTGATTAGCATTGTTTTAATTTTTTGACAAACGTTCTCTTGTTTATTTATCATTTGGTTCAGAATCATTGCGACTTCTTTCTTTGCATGACAATAAGTACTTGCGGTATTTTAAAGGACACCATGACAGGTATCATTGTAATAGCTATTAGTACATTGTTAATACTCCAATCTGAGTTTTCCTCTAGAGTTGATTATGCAGGTTTACATTTGTGCATGACTATATTTTTGTACGATAATTTTAGTATACATTGTACTCATGAGGATAAAATCTTCTAATAATAAAATGAGTGTTACTCTTGTTTTTTAATTAATGAATGGCTTATAACCAAAGAACAAGTCTGCTATAAAATAGACAGTATTCAACTGTCAACATTGCGATAATTGTGATTGTTTTCCCATTTGCATGTGAATTATGCCTTGCAGCATCTGTGATGTCGAAAATTAGGCTTTCGCTTTTATTGAATCTGCTTTTGGTCAAAATTGATTTTGTTATTGAGTACTTAATAAGTTTGTGGAGGTGGACAAATATGTTCATGTGTAATTAAATGTATTCAGATTGGTTGTTTTTGTGTTCCTAGGATTCTTATATTATTATCCAATTTTTTTGTACTTTTTATTTTTGACAGGGTGGTATCACTTAGTCTGTGCCCTCGAAGTGAGTGTTTTATCTCTGGATCTCTTGATCAAACTGTCTTGCTCTGGGATCAGCGATCTGATAAGTGTCAGGTTGGTTGTACAGTTCTTGTAGCCAATGTATCATTGTTGACTCTGAATGTATATTTTCTCATGGCCAAATTCTAATTCTTTTGTCCTGTTATTTGATTCAGGGTCTTCTCCGTCTACAAGGAAGACCTGCCGTTTCTTATGATGAACAGGGCATGGTCTTTGCCATTGCTTATGGAGGACATATAAGAATGTTTGATGTTCGCAAGTATGAAAAGGTATTTTTCTATGCTTGCTTTTTCTTTAAAGTTTTCTTAAAAGTCTTCTGCTGCTTGTGAAAGAAAATTGAAAAGGTAAGACTCCTTTGGCCATTCTTTCCAGGGTCCATTTGAAATCTTTGCAGCTGGAGATCAATCTGAAGCCAACGTGTTAGAATTCAGCTTGGATGGCAGGCTTATGCTTTTGACTACGACAGCTGGACATATTTATGTTCTTGATTCTTTCAGAGGAATACTTGTTTGTTCTTTCTTCAACTCTCTTGGCTTTTGGATTGGTTCCTAAAGAATATTTCATGCCAACATGTGGTTCTGCTGTTTTTGTCACAGATCAACAGTTTTAATGTCAAGTCCGTCTCTAGTGAGGCTACTTTGGATGCTTCTTTTAGTCCGGATGGTTTATATATTGTTTCAGGTAAGACAAGTATCTTTACTTACATAGCGGAAAAATTACTAACTTTGCAGCCGGAGCAAAATATTTTTAGCATGTGTATTTGTTTCTGTCTTGGTTTGTTAAGATCATCATTACGAGCAAACTTCCTGGTGTTAAATATTCATATTTATTCTCTGTTTTCAGGTTCAGGAGATGGTAGTGTTACTGCATGGAATATACGTAGTGGAAAGGAGGTAATGTCACAGCTTTAGTCTATGCATCATGTTTTTCCAGCTCTTTGGCACTTACGCTTTTGAAAAAAGAAACACTCCTCAGTCACTTACACTTGTCATTTTAAGTTAAACCATAATCGAATGTGGTGCTCCTCTTTGTCATAATCACGCTTATTTCCAGTGTTGATTCAGAAATCTGGTTATGTTTTACCTCTTGCTTTTGATGCGAATGGTAGAATACTGTGTTCCATTATGTCCTTTATATTATGTGTTTCTGATTATTTTTTTAACAGAAGAAAATGTACGTGTGTTTCTCTGTATTATGCTTCCTATTCTGAATATGCTGGTAGTTGTATTTCTTGCTTGGTAATTATGCGCATATTTCTGTATGAATTTTTCTGTGGATGAGATGATGTCACGTATTCTATTATGTTTTCCATTGTCCAAGCTTTTATATATCTGATTTGCTGTTGTTGCACAGTAAAATGACACTATGGTGTTTACAGATTTGCAGCTGGGTGAGTACTGAATTTGATCCTCCAGTGATAAAATGGTCTCCTGGAAGTCTTGTATTTGCCACTGGATCTACAGAATTGTCTCTGTGGGTTCCAGATCTATCAAAAATAGGATCTTTTGCGGGAGGTAAATAGATATTTGCGTTCATTCTTCGGCAAAATATTTGTTGCACTCTAAAGTCTAAAGCTTGCAATTCAACTGCAAAGTCTGCGACTCTTCCTCGTAACTTTAGCTAGTTTGCTTAGACATTGCTAACTGGTTGAAGTTGGGAAGTCAAAGAAGGATGTGAAATTGAGTTGTTAAGTAAACAATCCTTCCGCAAAGAAACCCGAGGGATATATCAAGAAGGCATATGATGATAGACGACAGAGCTGTGTGTTGGAACCAGATGCAAAAGGAAGAAGGGAACAATAAATAACATAAATACACGAAAAACCGTCCAAAACGTGCCTAACCAGCATCGTGTTTGCATTGCCGCCGCTGGAGCGTTCAAGTCCGGAGCTTTCGACCGTTCCCTTCCCTGTTAAGCAACCCCCCCTTCCCATACTGCAGAAATTTTATAGGAAGATGATTCTAGGAATTCTGTTGTGTGCATTATTTTGCCTTTTGGTAGATATGGCCAAGATTGAATCCTTGTTGCCTGACATTAGGGCCGAAAGATTGCTCTCCAGTCAGAATATTGTGCTAAGTTGATCTCTAAGATCCTGTAACTATTGTACTTCATTTTCAAGGCCTTGGAAATTGAATTGTATATAAAACCTTAATCAGGGAAGCCACTAATTATATGTGAACAGTTCAATTTGTGCCTACAAATCATATGTTCCACAAATGATAACCAATGAGTGTTTCTTTCACAGGACAATCCCATGAGTCTGTGCATTGGATTGTTTCTGGGTTTTTTTCTTAACCTGTCTTGATGAATGATCTGAGATGTTATATAATCTTGGTCCTCGCCATTCAACACTGATGGCAAGGGCAGATTATCATAAATCATAGGCAAATCACAACACAATTCCTTTTCCATTTAGAGATGTACTAAAACACCAGGCAAGAAGGTGGGACGAATGGTCAAGAGCATTAGCTCTCTTTCGATGTAAAACATCAACTGCGGTTGCCATCTAACACATTTATAGATATTTGTCAATGTTTCATAATCATGATGTATTAACACTTCCACCTGTTCAAAGGAAAGCGCATCTCATGGTAGATTACTGGATTTGGTTTGGAGTGGTTGGAGAGGTTCTTGTTTACGTTTCACATGGTCGTTCTTGAAGTGGAGATATAATTTGATGGTATTGATTGGAGTTTGGTATCACATGGAATTGATTTATAACTAGAAAGAGAAGATCATCATTTATCATCAACCAGTCACCATTTGAAGAAGAAAATAGTCACCATTAGGAGGCTAAATTCTATATATACCTTAAATGATGTTCAATGCGAATTCTATGTACTGGTTGAATTTCATGCGCGAGCATATATTTTTTGTGTAAGAAGAGTGTCGTGGCGTGTAAAATGGCTTCTTAAGAGTTTGATGCCTCTCAAATAACAAGGGGGATGTTGTTGGCAAGTAAGAAACACTCAAGAACATATATCTTATATGTATATGGGATCAGCCACCATGAAGATAATTATACCATGGAGAGTGAGAAGCTTGTTTTAGTTAAGGATAAGAAGTGTCGATTCATATGAATGCACCAGTGATTTACACTAATCAATATTCATGGGATTATTGTATGTGATCAAGCTGTTTCTGTAAATTATTGTCATAAAGAGGCTTATAATCATAAACATGAAATTAATGAAGCCCTAATGATCTCCTGCAGATTAATGTATGAATAATTGATCACATTTTTAGTTATCTCGACATTGAACATATAATCGGATAAAATTAGTACTATCCACTTGAGTGGTTTTTCTGGTATTCACAATTAGTTTTAACACGAGTCATTAGATTACATGAATAAACGAGATTAATTCTTTTTCAAATACAGTTGGATGGCCTCCATGATTACTTTGAATGACTTGATTTGATCCTAAGCATTCTCCATCTAATTTATACTCCAAAACTAAGATCACCCAAGATTATTTCTCGTGGGTTCTTGTTTGATGTTTCAAAAACAGTTAAAATAACCCATTTCATTATAGCGGGGATCAATAGCCACATAAATCAAATTTGCAAACAAGACTCTCAAAACATGATTGAGACCCATTACCAACTTCATAAATGTGTCTAAAACTACTGCAATTAGTCTTTGTTGAAGAGGTCCAAATGGGATGAATTGATGAATCTAATTCCTACAACAAAGTCCATCATCATTGATAGCCTTGCACTCTCACGAGGCCATTGAATGAGTATATTCTGTTACAGGAAGCAAAAAACAAGCAAGCAGCTCTAATGGAAGTAAGACATTGAATGTTTTGGTTAGTCTTAAAACGAAGGCCTTTGCTGCTCACTCTTGCAGGCAACTGGCAAGGCGTGGCCAACTCGTCCCTTTCAACCACTTTATTGTTGACGCAGTCTGGGCAATATTACAGGTTTTGAAGTGTTGGGTAAGAACAAAGAAGAAGGGGACAAAAAGATGAATAGCTAGTACTAAGATTTTTTTAAAAAAAAGGAACTAGAAAAGAGATAATATCCAAATGTATCTTTTCAAATCTCAAGAGAAACATCAAAAGATGAGGAACCCGATGAAAAGAGGGCGTTGTTGTACTCTCACTATACATGCAGCTCAAGCCTAGGGCTCTCCATAAGTAGCAAAAGGTTCAGTGGTCAGGGTGGGCATCACTCCATTGCTGATTCTAGAACTAGAATAAACAACTGGTGCATAATGAGTGAAAGTCTGGAACCTTGAAAGAGAGAGAGAGAGTGATCAGAGAAAGAGAACGATAAATACATATATCTTTATCATGCCATGTAATTATAGTAGTATTGGCTAAACACAACCTAGTTCTAAATAAACTTTCAGGATCCATGCTATCAAGTTGGAGAGAATCATCTCAGTTTCAGTTAATCTTTTCTGGGTTGTTCTTATTTGCTTGATATTGACATGAGCATCAACAGATCTTTCCCTTGCTTATCATGGATATGGCATAATCTCTCTCCCATTCCTACACCCTGCTCCCATATAACATGCATGCACTAGCAGTCTCTCCCTGCGTGTATATATATTTACTTCTGGAGGTGGGCAGATGGCAGGATTTGTGAAATAAGAAAGTGGCAAAAGGGCCAGACTGGGGCAGGGAAAGGTGAGAAAAAGGGGAATGAGGGAGGGGCAGGATGAATTTAAGGAGAGGATTTTGGGGGGTGGAAATTATGAGTTGTTGTGTTTTGCAGTTTGTCTGCAGCACCAAGAGCTAGAAAACAAAGCAGGAAATTTGAACAAGTACCTCAGTATCCAACCTTTCTTCTTCTAACGTTTCTGGGTCCACCACACCATTGCATCGTCTAGCGTCCTCCTCTCGGAAGTGTGGGGTCCACTTCCAATTCCCTGTCTGCACATCTCTTCTTCATCCATTTCACAGAACCTCTAGCTAGTGGTCCATCATATATATCCATTCCTTTCGTTGTTCAATTCCATAATTTGAATCATTGTAGATGCAGTTTACATATGAATATATATCAACAATATGCATGTAAGATAGTATCAAGTGAGCAAGATCAAAGTAGAAGTATGGCGAGCATCAGCTTCAAGGTAATTTGTGTTATCGAGTGATCAAGAGCTCATAGTCTCGTACATGCAAGAAGCCGAAGGAGAGAAGTGAATAGTTCAGAGCCACCTACAAGGGACCTCACTCACGCAAGTAAGCAAACGATCTGGAAGGCTAGCTAAGAAGTGTAGGTAGAGAGGCAAGGTGTCGTGCTTCATAAATGCACAGGTGCCATTTTGCATCCCAGTCTCGGTCTCGTGGGGGAGAAACCAACAAAGTCCAAATCTATGATGAGCTTCCTATGATTAAATATGAGATCTCACTCTGAGTATAGCCAAGTATGGACCCAATTTATTGTCCAGATTTTTCATTTCCATGGACATCAATCAAAGCTTCGCTGCATCCTGGTCACCTGCCCAAGAACCCGGAAAGAAACCTTAAAAAAACTGCAGAGATTTATACAATACAATCTAATAAGCTGAAAAGGTGCCCATCGGATGGGATCATTCTCAATGAATCTGGCAGCAGTGTTCCTAAACTGTGGCTTAATATTCAATACGCTACCTATGTCTTTAATCTGTGGTTATCTGTTAGTAATTACACCGTGCTTAGCAATTACTGTTGAGTTAAAGTGGTAGCAAGGGGATAATCTTAGTTATAAAAGATTAGCTAGGGACCAAACTACAATCAAACCGAAGAAGAAAGCTGATCAATGCTAGGCTATGAATATATTAGGAAGAAGTACTACTTTTTTGCTTGTGATTGAGATGTAAAAAGTTGATGACATGGGGGGCAATCTTGAGACCAGAGTGTAGGGTGATGGCTTGTGCATGGATTGAGGAAAATAAGGGAAGAGATGATGTAGCTTTTGGGCATTGGTCAAATGACATGAAATCCCTACCAATGGAGTGTATAAACCCTATGAAAAATTACTAAGGGAATCCATCAACTTTTCTACAATCCCCATTCATTCATTCTCGTTCATTCATGTCTAAGTTGTTTTCTTCCTCCCACAATACCACAACCAACCAAAGGTGCTAGCTCGATCGTACTCTTCATTTCTCTTTCTCTTCTCCTCGTCTTCCTTTTCACCCAAGCTATTATCCTACAATCTATTCCTTTCTACCTCCTCCTTTTGTCCCTTTCCTTTTCCAACCCCTCTCTGTCAACTTCAGTCCCTCTCTGCCAGATATCCCTATGATTCTCCTTCCATTTCTCTCTCTACATGTGAGTACCAGGCCTTATATTAATATACACCCCTTCTCCTAACCCTCCACTATAGTTATTTGTAAGCCAACCTTCCCTTGTGTCCCACTTGTCTTTTTTTTCTTCGTGTGTGAAGGTGTTCATAGTCCTCCATACTATCCCTCGTATGGAACCTCACTCCTACCATCAACACCACCAAAACCCAAGTCAAGCTGCTCATGAAGAGAACAGTGGTACCAGCAGTGGTGGGAAGAGCAGCTTTTTGTGCAGGCAATCCAGCACAAGGTGGATTCCCACCAGTGATCAGATTAGGATACTCAAGGACCTCTACTACAACAGTGGGATTAGGTCTCCCAATGCCGAGCAAATCCAGAGGATTTCAGCAAAGCTGAGGCAGTATGGAAAGATTGAAGGCAAAAATGTTTTCTACTGGTTTCAAAATCATAAGGCCAGGGAGAGGCAGAAGAAGAGATTCACTGTTGATATCACCGCTCAGAGAGGAGGGTGGAAACCTGAAGAGCCCATATACACTAGCAAGTACATCAGCAGTGTCACGTATGCTGGTATGTGTGATTCTTCTAAGCAGCTAGAATATTGTTTTATCTTCTTTGCTATGAAATTCCCTTGCTGATATATATGAAGCTTTTGTTTTGGGCGTTGTTGCAGGTTTCTCTTCCACATCTTCTGCCACTTCTCCTCCAACCTTCCTTGGTTTTGGCCAAATGGGTAGCATTGGATGTGGAGCTAGTTACATGGAGAAGGGCTTGATCAGAGTAAGTGCCGATCTGATCCAACAAGAGGAAGCTTCATATATGTCATACCACTTTCAACATGGTTTGTTGTTATATATATATATATATATATATATTTATGTACACAAATGAATACCACACTACATAAAGCACTTCTATGAAAGTGGTCATGAAAGTTCTCATTCAAAAGATGGAACCATTCTATTCTTAAGCATGTATTTTTTTTCTGTTTATTATTTACAAGTACCTTCATCACTATTTATATTGCATCGGAAGAATGCTTATCAAAACTAGCTATAACATGTTACCATTATCATTTTCTCATGTTTACCGCTGTTTTTACCTTCTTCTTTTAGCTGCATTCTTGTATCTATAGTGGCATACCTGTTGCTCATGTTCTTGTTCTTGGATCAATTATAATCAGGATCATTATTCAGTACTACCTGGTGCAATTGGTGGTGGTAATTGCAACATGATAAGCAACAACTTCAACTGGAGTGGAACAGACCATCAAGGGAGCCCTGCAACATTCATCCCTCTCCTTGAGACAGAACAGAAGGCATTGCTGGGTGGTGCAAAAGCTAACATAGAAACTCTCCACCTCTTTCCCATGCATGGCCAGGAACATGAAGGTTATCAAGAAGAAGAAGAAAACTATGGCCATGGAAGTAGCTTTTGCAACATGAGTAATGCTAATAATGCCATCACTACTACTACTACTACTAGTGGTGGTGGGAACTACAACATCCATGGATGGTTTTTGGGGAACAGCCAATGCCCATCAACAATGGCTCCTGCTCGGCCTCGACCACCCTTGAGCTTAGCTTGGGGTCTACGGCCTCCTTCTCCGGCGCCGGCCACCGTACATGACCTTAATATTATCAGTAGAAGTTAGGCTTATTAGTTCTATCTCAGTGTAGTGCAAGTTTAGTTGTCTTTTGAACTTGTAGCTGCTAGGAATATCATAATCTGAAAATCTGATGATCTTTGTTTGTACTGGTGTAATGGTTGCGTACTTTGTAAGGTCTTACCTCCTTGTTTTGAGTGTTAACTATTAGTGAGACCAGTTACATGAATGTTTGATTCTCTAATCATCAATCTTTCTTGATAATAATAATAATTTGCTCATCACAATTGCTCCAGATATATGCTACTATTTTCTATTCTGAAAAACAGATTGTTGTGGTACTTGCAGAGGATGATTATAATAATGGGTTTTATAGGAAAGAAAGATTACAATGATTTGTTAACCTTTAGTACAAGGGTTGTGGTGGACATAAAATCATGCAGGTTTGATGGATGCTGTAAGAGCTGTATGGTGCAGCTTAATTGAAGGGGGTGGGGTTTGGGTATATTTTTGGGAATTTGGAACTGCATAATTGAAAGTAGAATTTTGGGCTTTGATGGGATGGATGGTGTACATTATGCAGTGGAGGCAATCTTGATCTTCACTTGGCCTTGGGCTCTTAAAAATTAAAATAAAACAGCAATTAATGGCCCACCTTTATTTTTAAGAAAAAAAATTCCATTGAGGACTTAACTTTCTTAGTAAGGGTGGGCAATATTTGTCCAATTTCTTTGAAAATAAAAAGAGAAACAAAAATGCAAATAAAACTTTTGTTGGGCTCATTGGATATCTCTATATATATTATGCCCTAATTCATCTCATGCTAATTACGGCTATATAAGAAAGTGAAAATTTTCAAATATAAGGTTTATACAAATTTTCAAATCAATATATATAGCTAGCTATATTATGCCATCGAAAGATTATGCTAAACTGTATATATTTTTTCATTTTGTTTTCATTACGACCTTCAGAAGTGTGAACTAATTGAAGAGCCTCATAAAAAAGGCTCATACCTTCAATTCCTTTGATCATTAAATGGTGATAATTAATCAAATGCACTGGCCCAGCTAGCTTTATCCAAAGCAATAGTTATTTCTTTAAAAAAATAGTAAATTTCTTCCTTTGTTTTAGTACTGGTCTAAATTAGAACCCATAAAAATGTAATGGCTCAACAGTGTTAATGTATACTAGCTCCTCCTAAACTTGATGGGTACTGCTAAATATATATTGATCTTGAATGAATTATGTATATATATATATATATATATATATATAGCATTAATGAAAATGTTACTTACCAATTACATTGATTAAATGAAGACTTCCCTCACAGAGATCATATCTAGTATCTACCAAGCAAGTTCATTCAATTACTCAGACATCTAAATACTTCATTCAATTAATATGCCGTAGACTTAATGTGTTTACACTTGTTGCAGCACGCATGTGGCTGTGTGGTACACAAGACAACATATATATATATATATCAAAACAAGCCTTCTCTGAGCTGTGTTGTAAGAAAGTGATTGCTTCATATCACCCTCATCAGTCATCACAGTTTAATTGATTGTATGTACTAACTCTGCTATTTTCATTCTTGGACTTTGGAGGGGAAAATCATATTATATTATATGCTTTGCTATTAGTTCACTTCTGACAAACAAGATTCTAGAGCTGTTCATCTGCTTCCAAGTTCTGGCACAAGCTGTCTTCTGTTGGCACTTAATTTTACACTTAATGCGATGTTAGTACAAGGATCAGTAAATTGCAACATTCGTTCCCATTAGTGTGAGTAGATCAGATTGTTGAGGTTCAGATGGCTGCAAACAATATGGGTCGATTAAACATTTTCATTGGGTCAATACCTATTCAATGCCTAAGTTGAAATCTTAGTTTTTTTAAGGAAATTTATGCGAGACATATGTATATACATGTCGACTGTAGAGGACCAAGTTCTTCAAATAGGCGATGCACAATCCTTGCATAATTTGAGGAGTTTTTCTCTCATGCACGAATTGGGTTCGTTTTCTTCACTCATTTAACTGCAAGTAGATAGGCAACATTGGTCTCTTATGATTGTATATATCCTTCTAATAAGAGCTAGCCAAGTTGCACTGATGTTGTAGCTTGATCTTTGTGAATTAAAGAACACTTGACCCAATTAAAAGATTGCAACTTCATTCAAGTGAAGCCACCTGCATGTCTTATTTTGAATCAAAATGACAATATCATTTACAAGTAATCTAATTAATCTATTTACCAAAATATTGAAATACTATCATGCTTGCAACTTGAGAAGGAAGAAAAAACGTTGTTGGGCGGACTGATACGTGCGTGGGCTTCCCACTTGAGAATGAATAGCCAAGCCGGCACAAAAGTCGTACCAAGCCCGTGACAGCAGCTCTTTGTCACGGGTCAAGGCCCATTTGTCACGAGATTACAAGTGATAAATCAACCGTTTAAACTTGAATCCAATCCAAAATTTTAACGGCCACCCTCAAATTCAAACCCTAAATTACCAAAGTCCAAATGAGGTTCTTTTTAGCTTAGAGTTAGGTTTAGTGATTAGTAAATAAATTGCGGAAAAACAATAGAAGCTTCATTGCACCCCTTAATAATACCAAGCAAATTATATGAATGATCAAATTAGTGGCACTGAATATATAGACAATTAAACCCTATTTCTCATGATTATGAACTATGTTAACCATGGAAACTCCGTGCCGTTTCATTAACATAGTCGATCCACCAAGGATTATGCACTCAATCAACTAAATAATCAAGGAGTGGGGAAGAGGCTTAAAACATTAGCAAGTTGATAAGCACCAAATAATTGGATAACCAACACAATTAATCGCGATAAATAGAAGCACATCTGACCACTTTACCTGAACATTTACTATAAACATTATTAACCAAAGTCCACGTAGGTTTGGGGTTTAGGGTTTAGCATAACGGTGCCACAAAGCTCCTTCTCAAGACTGATCAAATTAGTACAACCAAATTGATCAGCCTAACGACATCATCGATATCATCATAAAGCAGACGATAGAATTAAACTTGGACCTCTTCTTAATCGAAAGGAAGAGATGAAAGATGGATTACTGGTTACTGAGAGTGTCAATGGCTGTAGGGGGCAGGAGAACAGACGGGGAGGAGAGAGGCTCATGAACCACAGAGTTAGCAGATATGGAAATATGATCACCTTCTAATTGCAGCATTATGCTCCCTAAAATCTCCTTCATCAATTGTTTGAACTCATCTTCTCCAACCACTTTCCCATTGTCTGCATCCACCATCTTAAGGACTTCGTCGATCACCTTAACCATCTAAGTTCACAAAATCGAAAATATGTTATTTGAAGTTACAAACACAGAGTTCCAAACACCTAGAACATGAACACCAAGGAAAAGGTCCAATGCCCGCAAATTTACACTTGGGTGTGGTCGAGTTTTACAAGATTATTGTTTCGACAACACCAAAACCTGCTGCTTGTGGTTAATTAGGTTACTGTTGAAAGAAAAAAACAAAAGCAGTTTGTAGCCTCATGATAATCACTGTAAACAGCGAGATATTGCCGGGTTGCAAAGTTAATTAGTAAATTTTTATGCAGCTTTGACTGAGATAACTTAGCATATGCAAAATATCATCCTAAATGTTACTTGGTCAAATGGGAGAACCCTAATTCAAGGTTCTAGTTCTCAATGTTTAGGATCACCTTTACACAAACATTAACTTAGGGCAAAAGGAATCTAAAACCAGAAGTGTCAGTAAAATAGAAAGAAAATTGTTTTCGATGAGCAATCGATGGAAAGAGGCACAAGGAATTAGTACCTGATCAATGGCACCATAGGGTGGCAAACCAGCTGCTGGCCCCAGCCCATCCAACGCTAGCCGGATGTAGTCCTTGGACACCTTACCGTCCTTATCTTTCGCCATTGCTATCCATGTTTCATCTAAAGACTACAAAACAGTTTCCAATTTACCACCTCCATTAATTTCAATTCATTTAAAATACTAATTCACCGATTAGATAAATCCAGTATTAAAAGGTCCATATTATCAGTTTTCCACTTTCATGTCATCAATTTTTGTGGTACCAAGTAAAAGGAGAGAATTCAAATTTAATATTATTATGTAGTTAATTTGTACAATAATAAGTCTCAGTTAGGACAAATCCATTGCTGTCAATGAAGAAAACAATGGAAAGGCTCAAGTCATTACCAAGCAATTAGCTGGACTCAATTTTACCAACTGACCATGATTCAAGGCCCATATCTATGTAGCAAGTTGACAAGGACCTGTAAGGGGGCTAATACAGAGATATTGAAGAAATGAATGAGTGGTGGT
Organism: Piper betle; assembly: GCA_033002965.1. Lineage (NCBI taxonomy): Eukaryota > Viridiplantae > Streptophyta > Magnoliopsida > Piperales > Piperaceae > Piper > Piper betle. The sequence goes on from JAURVB010003528.1 coordinate 21,423, forward strand.
CAAGAGAGATAATACCTTCTCTAGCTCAAAATTGTTGGCCAACAGCCTCCTAATTCCACTCCCATCAAAGGTGTTTTCACTGTGGGCTACAATCACAGGCTGCTCCTTCATCAATTCTGCCATCCTTTTGAGAACTTTGGCTAATGCCTCCAAGAAAGCTTCCTGTGAAACTGGCTTCCCTCTTTGGTCTACTCCACATGACTCCAAGGCTGGCTCCACCACATTGCTCACTACCTAATTGTGATATAGACAACAAAACCCTAATCAATAATTCACCAACGAAATGGAATAGAAATGGCCTTTTATTTGCTCACTTCACTCAGCTTGTAAAAAATCAAAGAATTTGTAGTGACACATGATGGAATTATGTTTAGTATTCTTGTCTAAGTGAGATCAATTTTGTTACGTGATTACCCAAGCATCAGAAGAAGGTGGCATGCCATGATCAACTTTGAGTTCCTCCAGTGCCAATGTGATGTATTCACGGAGTGATCGCTCCGGTGATTCCATGTGGGAGTAAATTGCAATGGCCTCAGGCTGAAATCCAACGCCATCGATGAACTCGCTGAGGTCCTCACCATCTATCCTTAGTATCACCACAGGATCCCTCTTTAGCCCAGCTGCCATCCCAAGTAATATATCTGATAGAACCTCTTTGAACTCAGTCTTGCTCACCTTCCTCCCTTGCCGTGAGTGAACTCATTCAAAACCTTCATATTCAACGACATATTCCATCCATTAGCATCCATATCAAGCAGAGATTTGCTAGTCATGGAAGCGTACATAGCAAGTTTGAAAGAAAGAAAGATGTTTGATGGAAGCTGGGTAGTGTCCATATCTACACCAAACAAAAGGGCCTAAGAGTTCAACACACCCAAGAAAGCATATCTTATGTCTATTTCATGTGTCACATCTTTTTTGGTATCTTTCACGTATTATCTAATCCAAATGGAAGAAACTTTGGGAGGAGGACATTAGCAACAATGAAAGACTTGTAATTTAATATCAAAGAAAAGACACCACCAAATTATAGGAACCAAAAACATGTGTCAATTACAGCCCCATATCCTAATCCCAAATGAACATGAAAAGTTACATGTACCAAACTCATAACCAATCATCCTCTACCCAATAAAACAGTACCAAAGATTATTTGAAAAAAAATAACATTGGCAAATTTCAAAGAAAATCTAAAGTGGAGATTAAAACTCCCAATCAATCCAAGTGCATACAGCTGTAGAATTTAGAATAGAATACAGCCCACTTTGATAAAGAGAAGAACCTTTCTGACACAAAGAATACTATCGAAGGCTCTGGAATCGACACCATTTACAAGAACATTTATCAACCAGCATCAAGAAACACAAACAATTGACTTCATGTCTCATCTTAGATCTTAAAAAAGGCTTAGATGAATACTCATATGACAAACTGACAATCAAATCGAAAGCTAAACATTCACAAATACCTCAGAAAAGATATGATCAGATTCAGGAGAGGTTCCTTGAGCAGGTAAGCCAAGGGCAATCCCAATATCAGCGACAGCAGGTTGGACCTCCTTCACAGACAGCTTACCATCCTGGTCGCTATCAAGCTCCTTGAACTTATGATCCACGAAGCTGCTAAACACCTCCTTATTCTCAACCAAGCCCCTTATCTCAGAACCATCCAGAACCTGGCCACCCTTCATCTTGTGGCTGATCTCCATCTACCAATCCTCAATCAACACCACCTTTACAACAAGTGGAGCTCCTTCGGTGGCTGCAGGATTAATGACAAAACAGTTGGAAGGAAGAAGAAGAAGCTCGTGAATGGATGTTAATCCTTTCACTTTCCTGCTCTTGATCTTGGTTCTCTGCACTATACTGGCTTGTGGGTTGCTCTGAAACCGGGCCTTCTATGCACCCGGAAGGCAAAGAGAAGCGTACAACATGTGGGGCGGGGTGTTATCGACAAAGGAGGGTGAGCAGGAATCTCTCTCCAAGTGTGTTCTTTTTCTTAGCGTGTCACTGTTGGCTCTGCCTTTTTGCTGCTACGTACTTCTTATCTGCATTTGGAACTGTGAAAGTCTTTGTGTAGGCTGTAGGGAAGGGATGATCCACGAGTTCAGAAAGTCAAAAACAAATAGATTAATAAATGACTATTAATTCAGGAGAGAAAACTTTTAGCTATGCTTAGATACCCAAATTATATACTGAATATTCGTTCTGGTTCACTACTAGTGTGAAGGGGCTGTCATCCATTCATCATAATAACTAAATTACGTGATTAAAATATGATCGAATAGTTTAGGTAAGTAATCTTGCCATAAACTGAGGGTACTTTACACTAATTCTTCATAGTTAGCAAAATTATTTACTTATATTTTTGTTATAAAATATTTAGATCTAATCTCAATTTTATTTGTTAATATAGTAAAATAATTATCATAAGATGTTTAAAAAACAATACAATTAGGCGCACAATTTTCAATGCAAAAAATTTTCTCTCAAAATGAAGAAAGAAAAATCACCGGCATATTAATATATTCACCAATCCACTGTGATTATAAAGTTACAATTAAAACATGATTATAAAGAGAATAAAAAAACTTTCATAAAAATACAATCACTAATATTATAAAATGATAAAAACTATTAATGAAAATATGAAAAACATGTAGAAGATATCGGCAAAACCAATTGGAGAAATAATTGACAATTTAAAATAGAGCCCAATCAATAAATCTTCGTGTTGAATACGATAATTTTTTCAAAACTCCTCTAAATTTCACTTAAAGGCGACTTTTAAACTTAGTTCATTTATATGCTCAAACCACCGTATAAGCAAATTTGATGGACTCTCTAATACGCTTAAGTTGGAATCTCCAACTTCCAATATGCGATTTCCGATCACCTTATGCTTAGCTTTTTAATTTCTAATGTATTTAACAACTATTTTCAAACTTAGACATTCACTGACAAGATCAAAGATTTTTAAAAAATTCTTTAATTTCTGTCAAAATTTGGGATTTCCGAAATTTTATTTGGAAGGTAGATTTCACTGGAGATCTTATCTTGTTCTCCAGAAGTGCGAATTTGGTTGCAACATATATTAATTAAGGAACATATATATAGTTTCTTCAAAATTTACAGTTCCCAATCAACAAAATAATATAGTATTTTCTCTGTCTAAATTTACACAAAATTAAGTTAGATTTTGAAAAAGTAAAAAATATTCATATATTTGAAGTTGATCTCATCTAAATATTATATCTAACAACTATAAATAGTGACGTAGGTTCTTATAAGCCATCAAACTATTTCCGTTATGTCAAGTTCTGGAATCAGCTTCTTACAAATACGACTTCTTATGTACTGTAGACATTGAAAACAACGTTTCTGATTTTGATGTGTACCATTAGTGAGGAGGAATATGCTTTTACAGCATGACCAAGAAATAAGGACATGGTATGAAAATGGAAGAAATGACTAATACCTTCTGTTTTATCGGGTTTATCTCACATTAATAAAAGATGTCGGTAATTTATATATAGGCTAATAAAAAGCATTATTCTCTTAACTAGTTTTTGAATTAAGAAAGACATATAACACCTATTAAAAGTCCATTTTAGAGGTCCATATGACCTACAGTAGTATCATAGCCAAATTACGATCTTAAGAGATTTGTTATTTGCCTACGTTAATTGTTGGAGTTTCTTTCATGAATTCTACCAGATAATTTAAGAGGAATTTATCAAGTAATAATATGTGAATTCTATCTGATGAAAAAGGAAATTGCAGACGATGATAGTTTCAAAATCGCCTGATGTATGAATATAAGTTGTTAAGTTTATTTCACATTAGTCATAGATGATATTAGTGACTTATATATATGGTAATGAGAAATTTTATTCTTAAGTTAACTTAATTAAGAGAAATCTTGACACCTGCTACAAATCCCTTTTTGGGCTAAAAAAACCCAGCATGTTTATCGTCCTCAACTTTCTTGCCGACCAAAACACATTAGAACAATATTCTTAGTTCGTCACTTTGTTAGGTGGGTGCGAGATTAAAAATTTTTTTGAAAAAGAATAAATAATTTACCATCTAAGCGTGTGCAAATATCTATCATTGAGGTGACAATTTTTTTTTTTTTTGTTAATGTGCATGTATGGCTCGGTATCTAGTTAAACTTTTTTTGCATTCTCAAGGGAGGCTCCGTTAAAGGAGAAAAAAATTAGCCAAATTGGTATTCAGTAATCGGTATGTACCCCACATATCCATAATTCTGTGGTGGCTGGCTGCCCTTCTACCACATCCCGAGATTCTGAGGTGCTTCGACTCCCACTGGTAGTCATCTCAGCCTGTGTAGAAGCATGCTGGCCATTTCACCTTCTCGTCCTCGACTCCACTCCACCTTCTTGGCTTCCCACCACCCTAAGCTCTGTCCTGCATCAATTTCCTGTAAGCCCATCATTTATCAGAGGCGACCCACTTCTTATCCCTCTATTAAGGCAATAGATCTCGATCAGAACACGGTACTTGTACTGGCACCTTAGCATGTTTCATGTTGTCTCTAGTCGTTGCAGTGATACTGATATCCTAAAACCTTAATGAACATTGCATGTGTTTGAGATTACAGTTGGTGGCCATATCCGTTGGTGTGGTGAGTATTGCTGTCGGAATTGGGATTCCCGTCTTCTACGAAACCCAGATTGAGAATGCAGTAAGTGTCTTGCTTCCCCACCTTTTATCGTTTATATGTTTGCATCTTCAAATTGTCTAACGAGGCAATCAAGATCCACAATGAAGAAGCTATGACTGCAATGCAGGCTAAACGAGAGAACACACAGCCTTGCTTCCCCTGCGATGGCTCTGGCGCTCGTAAGCTATATCTCTTCTGTCTCATCAATCTGTTAACACAATTAGTGTTCCTTTTTTATTCTTGTGACCCAATTCGTAAAACACATTTTCAAGCTCTCCACAAGCACCTGCTGGCTTACCTGTTAAGTCTATGTTCAAACAAATATGTGATCAAAAGGTTTGCTCTTGTTTCCGGATTGGAACAGAGCAATGCAGGTTCTGCACAGGTACAGGGTCGGTGACGACAGATCTTGGGAATGGAGAGAAGGAAGTGTCAAGATGCATCAACTGTGATGGCGCCGGTAATTTGACATGCACAACCTGTCAAGGCACCGGCATTCAACCTCGCTATCTTGATCGCAGGTCTGATATTTTTTCCGTAGTTCTTGACATAAGATTGCCGCTACTCTTTAACAATGGCACCGTTTTCATGTGTTAAATTTTACCTGGACAGGGAATTCAAAGATGACGATTGAGCTCACGTAGAAAAGATGCAAAACAATTCCTCGGATCTGCTATTTTTGTAGAATGTTGAATCAAACTGTTCTTATCATACACTGCTTTATTTCATTAATAAAACACATTGCATATAAAGTTTCCCACACAAAAAAAAATTTATAGGAACTATGCAAAAATAAAATCAGCTCTCCCTACTGTATATCCAAAACCAAGTACGTCAGCTCACTTAAACGGATCTCATAAAACCTCAGCATGGCTTCCTTTCAATCACCCGATCTACGGAATCGACACCAGCTAACTCAGTTGCGTCCTTTTCGGACTTGCACCTGAAAGATGATAGGATTTAGGATTATCCAAGGCAGCTAACGTGCTAAGTAAATGCTGAAATCAAAGGAATTAATTTATAGAAATTAAACTCCAAACTGTAGCTTAAAACACAAGGACCATCAAGAAGAGAATTAACAGACCAATTACACTGTGATCGAGAAGCAAAATTATGGTTGTTGCAGTTTGTGCACATCCAATCCCCTTCACGCCAATGTTTAACCCTGTTAAACAAGCAACCAACTGATTCAGCACCAGCAACAGCACAAAAAGTAATTAACGTGCACCTCAATTAACAAATCCAACCTTTTTCCTACAAGGATGGGCATTACAGGCAGCTGGGAGGCTCCATTCAAATTTGAGGAATGGATACCATTAGTTAGTCTACTGCTTGATCCATTTAATTGATCAAAACCTTGAAGAGCTTGACGAGACTCGTTTATCTAGAATACAACAGGCAAATGTCAAAGCAACAACAAGAGGTCGAAAGATCAGCTCAAAAGCCATAATGACTAACCTAAACGTCTAAATTAAGATTAATAAAAAGTATACCAGAAGATCATCATTTACATCTCCAGCATTCTGCCGTTTGTTGTCCCAATCATTAGCAAATTCATTAGATGCCAAGCGTTTGGTTCCCAAAGCTGAAATTTATTAAAAAATAAATATGATCATAAGAACTGAAAGTAGGGAAAACTTATTCAATGCATCAATTGATCAATGCCAGCAAGATCACAAATGTTGGAGTTTCTCATGAACCCATAACGCAGGATAGATTAATGTCCAGTTCAAATATTACGTCATATGAACATGCAACTGAATGTACTAAGCACAGAAATAAATGTGTTTAGTACCTGATTTATCAACAAAATTGTATTTACAAAATGAACAAATACGGTTTTATGTAACACATATTGACTATTCAAACATTCATCAAAACTGATAGAAATGACATCAATTATACTTCTAGATGAAGCCAGCATCATTGCACTTCAAAGGATACAGATCACATTATTTTGTTTGAAAAGCCAGCATCATTGCACTTCAAAGGATAAAGATCATATTATTCTGTTAAAAGTTAAGGCCCTATGCAATAAAAGAAAAACCAGTAACACATGCTTACTTGGAACCAATTCAGGAGCAGAAGGCATGGTCAATGGTGGATCACCAGTTGGCATGGACGCATTACATTTTTTACACTACAAAGCCAAGGAATCTTAATACAGATAATTGCGGTGTGATTCAAATAATAAATCAACTGTTCAACAATAACGTTTTGTCAACAATGAATATAAAGACAACGGAAGCATGACGGGCAGTAGCACCTGCATACGTGATGAATAATTATGAAACCCACAATTGCATAGCCAGTCCCCTGATCGCCAACCATTAGGAACCATGGAAAACTGGTTCAGGTTTTGGGGGTCCCAGCGTTGCTTCCATGAAAGGGCCATCCAGTAGCTGAATGATGTCCATAGTTAGCGCCACCACCAACAACAGGCCAGCTCTGATTAGAAGCAAGTGCAGAATTTCCAGCCATCACCTTGTGCCCCGGTGTTAAATGAGCCCTGGCAAAAGAATGTGCATAAGTTGGGAAAGAAGCTCCAAGCATTGCAATTGCTGGCAGTGCGGCAATCTCCTTTGGTTGACCACACTTTTTGCACTTTTCTCTTGAAGCATAATTGTTGTTACTGCAACCTATCAGTATCAGCAATGTTCCAGACCCACGCAACGCACACCAACCAGCCCCAATTTGAAAAAGAAGTACCCACAAAAGGAAACACACGCACACGCACCAGTCATACACATAACTCAACCAATTACAGTCAACCAAAAATTGAAAGGCATAATATGGAATAATCGGAGTTTAAGGTAAAAAGTGAGCTACAGCGTCCATTACTGCTGTGGTGCATAGAACATACCCACAAAATCCATAACATAAATCACCCTGTTTGTAAATAACATCTAAAGTGGTACAAAAGGAGTCACCAAGCCACTAACATATGAACTTTTTCCTATAAAAATAGGACCATTCAGTCCCCATTAATCAGCTCCATATAGTTACAAAATGGGGATAGGGGGAAGAAAAAATTGAAAGAAAGAAGGGTTCATAGAGAAAAAAGAGGGGTTAAATTCACTGACATGGTCATCGTCATTTCAAGCTCCTAATTTTTTGCACCAAACATTTTTCTTAAAAAAAACATAAAAAAAAACAAAACAAAATCACATCTTTTCAAACACCCAAAATTTTTTTGATTTATCATCAAAATTACATCCACAAAACCAACAAAAAATGGCATTATGCATCATCAATCATCAAACATCCATCCAAACTGGTAACAAAGCCACTCTTTATCCCCAATTGTCACTCAACCACATCTAATTTGCCCACCTAATGGCAGTCACGCCATCAATTATCCCTGATTGCTACCAACCACACCACTTTTTCAAACCTCATATATCCCCTTATTCTTGATCAATCCAACCTAAAACCCATTAAACCACGACCAACATCATACTTAAACACCCACACAACCAAATCCCCCATCCCCCCCATCCCCCCTCCCCCACAACAAAACAGCCATCACAAAACCTAAAACACAGTAATAACAATACTTTCAGATTAGAATAAAAAAAAAAGAAACAAGAATTGAATGGAAGTTAATATATATATATATTACCAGTACAGATCCAATCCCCGATACGAGGGAGCCACTTGGAGTCGGCGGGCGTCTTGGTATCGACGAGAAGCCGGGGCTGCTTGCACCGGTTGCAGAAGGAGCGGAAGGCGTAGTTGCGGTTGAGGCAGCCGCCACAGTCCCAATCCCCTCCCGTCCCCCATCCCCTTCCATGGATCAAGATCCTCGCTTTCCGGTAACAATCGGATCTGCGAACCCTTGCTGATCGGAATTGGGGCAGATTGGAGGAGGAGAAGGTGGGATTTGTGGGAGCATTCGGTAATGGCGCGGTTCTAGGGTTTTGGGGGGACAGAGGAGATTGAATTGGAGAGGAAGGGGGCGGGGGTTCACTAGTTCCGCTGGCTCGCGGGTTAGAGATATGTTAATTTTTAATTAATGACACTGATTAATGGTATTTTTAAAAAAGTATTTGTAATTTCAATAACTTTGGTTAAATTAATGAGTTGTAACTTGTAAGAGCCCAAAAAAAATTACTCTAATTATCAAGTTCAACACTAGAAAATATTATTAGCAGATAGAAAATACTAAAGACTGGATTTTTCAAAACAAATCTGAATTTTTTTTAGCTTTATTTTCCAAAATAATTGTCTTTTTTTTTATGAGTATTTTTTTATTTAGGGCATTGGGGATTCTAATATATATTTAGAGAAAACATAATGGTGTTTTGTGGAAACGTTTTTTGATAATTTCTAAAGGTTTAAGAGGTGGTTGTAAAACTAATTGTTATTTTTTATTCTAATAATTACTTCAAAATTTATAAATTTATCAATAACATCCCAAATAAGAAACATTTTAGATTGTATTCACATATAAATAGGTTTTTTTATTTCATAAAAAAACCTATAATTTGTCATTTTATAATAATTATAATACATTTTTAAAATTATTATTGTATTATTTTTGGATCGGCGAGAGGCACCATAAAAAGTGTGCCCCACATCACTAATGAACATATAACAATAACACGAATATTTTTAATATAAATCTTACTAACACAAATTTTAAATTTTAACATATAAAATAAATAAATTATGACTAATAACAAGACTTTTAAATTTTTATAAAGAATTATAGATAATTTATTACTCAATCCAATATAACATATAAAATCCAATTATACGAGGTTGAACCATAAATAACTAAATCTTAAATCCTAAATCCTAAACACTAAATCGTATACCGTATTAATCGCATATTAAGACAGCGGATGGGGTGATTAAGAGAGGCTGTGCAAAAATTCCGTCCATCCATGGATGTTAGTCGAGAGCTAACAACGGTATTAACCTCCAACCCCTTAAATTACCATACTACCCACAACACCCGACAACGGCATCCCCCTATCAATTGTCAACAGCTTGCTACATTATAAGGGGTAATATAGTCATTCCGCGATGCCGGTATAAACGTTCACTACCCGCCACCTCCCTTCCGACCAAAAGCGCGCCACACCGAATCTTCCCCGCCGCATCTCCGCCCAATCCAGGCCATTTACCGGCGAACCACGGCCGAGCTGGGGCGGATCCGGCCCCCTCCCCGCCCCGATCACGAAGACCCCAGCTTTTACGAATACGGCGGCGGACTAGACGCAATGCCGCTGCGTTTCGTGTGGTGAGAGGAGGATAGTAGGTGGGAGGGATGGGTGGGGAGGCGAGGCGGTCGAGGAGGTGGGTATGGTGGTTCATTGCGTTGGCGTTGGCGGGGCTGGTGGTGACGGCGGCGGTGTTGACGGTCCGGAAGAGGTCCGGCGGGGGAGGCACCGGCCGGATGTGATGCCGGTGCCCGGGCCCCCGGGGGAGGTTGTTGAGAAGTATTCGACGGCGCTTGGGACTGCTCTGCAGTTCTTCGAAGTTCAGAAATGTAATCTCGTTTTCTTTTTTAAGATTTGTTGTTGGGTGTGGATTATTGCATTTGGAGCTTTTTTAGTTTGCCCGAAATTTTGATGTTTTTGGTCTTTAAGTGGTAGATGGGTATGATGATCTTTGAATAATTGTGATGAGGCGACTTATTTTTCTGATTTCTGATTGTTGGTAAAGGTGGTGTAAATCAGCTTGGTCTTGTTTATGTTACCGAGAATTGCAGATGTTTAATGTTCATTTGAGGAAATGTTTTGGTGGTTTTTGAATGGTTGATTCGAAGTGATTGATTCATGGTAGCTAGCTAGATTTTCCGAGGTTTCAATTATTCGGGGTTAAGTGGATGATAATGATGATGAATCAGGGGGGTTTATGCTGTGATGGAGCCGAGTTTTGCTTTGGCTCAAATGCAGCTTGCTTGTCTGCTAGTTTTTGAGTGAAGACTGTTTGCTGTAGAGCTGGTTTGAGTTCGAGCTAAGATTTAGCTAGCTTCATATGTGATTATCTACAATCTTAGTAACAATTTCAGAAATTTTGATGAGGAACTAGGATTTCTCTATTGTAATAATATTGGCTAAAGTTGGAGGTTAATCATGCCATACGTATCCCTGATGATAATGTTATATTGTTGATGAATGCTGGTTCCTTTTTTGTATTTAATCATCATGAGAGTACAAAACAAATATAGATACTTTTCCTTCTCAACAAAGTTAACTTGCCAGGGTATGTAATAGAAATGATTAGTTTCTGCTCCTTCCTGGCTCAAACTTTTAGAACAAGTTTATCTATTTATAACTATTTTACTCTGTGGTTAGTTTTCACAACTGCTTTTCTGGGATGAAAGAACTCTGAGCAGATTACCTGATTCACTGCATCTGTTAAATACGAGTTCTCAAACTGTATTTATCATCAAAAGCATGTATCAGCATTTAAGCATTTACTTCTAGAAATTTGTTCTTTCATTTGCATGAAACCCTCACATTCAATTGTTTGATGTAATGCTTTCTGGTGACAGCGGGCAAGCTAGTGAACAACAAGATATCATGGAGAGGGGATTCTGCTTTAAAAGATGGAAGTGACGTGGGGGCAGACCTTTCGAAAGGCATGTATGATGCTGGAGATCATATGAAGTTTGGTTTTCCTATGGCTTTTACAGCAACAGTATTGGCATGGACTATTCTTGAATACGGTGACCAGATGGGTGCAGCAAAGCACTTGACTCCAGCTCAAGAGTCCCTAAAGTGGATCACAGATTACCTTATCGAGGCTCATCCTAAGGATAATGTGCTTTACATTCAGGTAGCCTAATTTTACTTGCTGCATAACTGAGTTTGCTAGGATGGTTATTTGTTGCAGATAAGCATGATCCACCTCTCGTGGAGTCAATGCTCGTTGATTAGTGCATTCTAAATGTGAAGTAAATATGTCAGCATGCCCAAAATTATTCTAAGCGAATCGTGATTTTGTATTTTATTACACAGGTTGGAGATCCCAATATCGATCATAAGTGTTGGGAAAGGCCGGAATCTATGTCTGAAGAGAGGCCCATTACTCAAATTAATATAACCTCTCCTGGAACTGAGGTTGCAGCTGAGACAGCGGCAGCTCTGGCAGCAGCTTCTTTGGTGTTTAAATCAATTGATGCGACTTATTCAAAATTGCTTCTTACTCATGCCAAACAGCTATTCTCCTTCGCTGACAATTATAAGGAATCCTACAGCATCAGTATTCCAGCAGTCCAGACATTCTACAACTCCACGGGTTATGCAGATGAGCTTCTGTGGGCTGCTTCATGGCTTTACCATGCAACTAGTGACCAAACATACCTTGATTATGTCACTGTTGAAAATGGAAACCTGTTTGCTGATTGGGGTCGGCCAACATGGTTCAGTTGGGACAGCAAGCACGCTGGAACTCAGGTCATGTTTTTTTAATAGTCATTAGCCAATATAGCTACTATATAAGATTTAGGCTATAATTTTGCTTCCAGAAATAATTTCCTGTTAATGTGTATCCATTTGTTGCAGACCAATTGTTGAAAGCATACAGGAAATGGAACTAATACCATGTCCACTCCTGTTCAGGTTCTTCTGTCTAGATTAAGTTATTTTGGGTCGGGTAAGCTCTCTAGCGGAGGGGCCCTTGGCGTCCAGAAATATCGCAGAACAGCAGAATCTGTCATGTGTGGGCTCTTGCCGGATTCTCCTACTGCCACCACTAGTAGAACAAAGAGTATGTTGAATAAGGCCGTGTAGTTGCTAAATTTTCTTTTCGGATCCTCTTTACCTCTTATCCGAAGTTGCCGGTGCTGTGTGTTTTGTGCTGAAAAAAAATGTAAAATATACTTGAATCGCTATTTATTTTTAGGTGGTCTGATATGGGTCAGTGAATGGAATGCACTTCAGCACCCGGTAGCCGCAGCTTTCCTCGCTGTTCTTTACAGTGATTACATGCTTACATCCCAGACACCGTCAATCTCTTGCAGTGGCAAATTTTTCGGTCCAGCTGATCTCCGTGATTTCGCGAAATCACAGGTTTGTCATAAGCTCGAAACCACTCATCTACTGTATCCTAACATGAAATGCCACTAGTCCTGATATTGACTATGTTGCTGTTTGTAGGCCGATTATGTCCTGGGTGACAATCCCATGAAGAAGAGTTTTCTTGTTGGCCATGGTGACAACTTCCCAAAATACGTGCACCACCGTGGAGCTTCGATACCGGCAAATGCCAACACCGGTTGTAAGGGATTCCAGTGGCTTGAATCAGAGGATCCTAATCCCAACGTTGCAGTAGGGGCTCTTGTTGGAGGACCTTTTCTGAATGAAACGTACATCGACAGTCGGAACAACACAATGCAAGGCGAGCCAAGCACATACAATACTGCCATCATCGTCGCACTCCTTTCCGGCCTTGTAACAACCTCTTCCATAGCTAAATCTCTGAGCTGATGTGTGATGGAGTTTTATGACTCCACAATTCACATCGATGTATATGCATTCTTGGCTTCTTCGTTTTTGAGATTGTAGTATTATTGCTTGTTGTATTGCATACCTTACCTTGACATTGCGGATACACTACACTATGTTTAGCCTGTGACAATTTTTGGCTTTTCCCGGTTCTATTACGAAAATTCAAGGAACAGAACAAAGGAACTCAAAATAATCAAAACAAATGTCTCAGTGCTTTTGCTCCGATAAAAAATTAGTCAGGTGTTTCTATTTGGAGTTGAAGAACATTCCCTTTGCAGAACCAAAACAAGTTCTTGCCCCTAAATGAAAGGGGCTGAGGCACAATGAGTGAAAGCTAGAATTTTTAACATTGATCATAAATAAGTTCTTCGGGTTATCTCAATAGTTAACACAAACAGCAGCAGAAAATAAATTACCAAGGAAATACATGTCAACCAAAAGCTGTTTGTGGAATCATAGAAGGCCAAAATCGCAGGAAGCCCCACATGATTGCTCCTAGTTTTAATCTTTCTCAGCATGCATTCTATATTGCATTCATGTTTGTACAAAGAAAAAGAGCAGCTGCATAAACAATAGTTTTAACAAAAAGGGTAACCTGCAGTCCCTAAGACAATCCTTCCACTCTGAACTCTTCGATACCATTCTAATTTTGACATTAAATTCTGGAATAGCAAATTTCAAGGGCAACTCTATATCTACAAGAAAGAACAGCTACTTATATTTACATGAAGGAGCCATACCCAGCAATTATTCTTCCCGTTGGGTGTCAGCTGTCTATGTGCTGCACTTCCAGAACCAAGTCCCGCTCCTCCACAGAAGACACATGCCAAAGTACCGCAATAATGGAAGGACAAGCAAGATTTAGTTCCTCTTATCAGACTCACTTCCGGCGACCTCCTTGCTGCTGGTGGTGAATTTGTGGTTTGCTGTCATTGCGTATCCTGTCGGCGTACATTGGAAGGCTCACTATTTCCTTTATTTCTTTCAGTAAATCCTCCTCTGTAATGTTGTCAATTATGCTCTCAAAAACCTGCGTCATAATAATTAAGCAGATTCTTTTAATGACACAAATACCAACAATTCCCTTATAGATGTGAAACTTGATGCTGAAAACCGGATTTAGGACTGGTTACATCTTATTAAGTAAAATAGACTCCCGGCAAAATCATGTTAAGCAATGAGATTTTGAAGCATAGAATGTAGGGAATTAGTAACAGGGAATGTGAAGATTAAGATGGAGGAATATTAAAAGAGAGTATATTGACCAGTCCGACAAGTTTAACATGAGTCATATTATAAGATTAAAACGAGAACACAACCTTAATGGATTGAATACATATACAATGTAGACTAAAGGAAGTAAACTTCTAAAGATTTTACATTACAGGTTTGAAGTAGTCGTGAAAGGCAATAAGAAAGGCTGAGAAGGGTTTTGCTCGATAGTGTTTGAAAATTGGTAGATCATTTATACTAATCAAGTTGAATAAAGAGCAACCACGACTTAGCTTTGAAAAAAACCACAATTTATTTGGTACTCCAAGTTTCATATCATTTTAGGTCAGTAGAATCTGATAAAAATTATTGCAATTTATGATATCCAGATTCACCAATTGGCACATTTCACTCTTGTAATGCAATGTGGTTGTGTTTAAAGATCCATAAATGATGTTGGCTTAGGGGCCTCCACCCACACACAGGCACCACAAAAGGAGTCATATAGAGAGTGGAAGAATGGGGGTGAGAGAGACCAAGCAAGAAAGATATGAAGACAGAGGGGAGAAACCTTTCTATACGTCTTGTACTCATTTGGTGTAGATTTATCGACCCTAACTCGCATAAAGACCCATGCCCCTTCCTCCATGTCCCAAGAGCACTCAATAATCTTCCCAGAAAACATTGAGCTGTCTCCTGCATCTGCAAGATGACAGTTAAGTTTAAATATTATTAGAAGACAAAAACAAAAAAGAAAGTAGCCTACAAGCAAGCTCAGCTCCGGTTAAGCACCCATTAAGAACAGAGTTTTAACAACTTAATACTGTCAGTCACTGAAGATCAGAATGCAGTAGAAAATTCTGAAGGAAATAAGGCAAAAAGTCTTGCCACATTCAACAAATTTTGAAGCAAAGTTCTCCTTTGGTTCACCTTGCAACCTTATTTGTGATAAAATACTAACAAAGATTAACATATGGTCCAGCATTGTGAAAACGTCGCAACCATCTTTTAGCAAAAGTGAGGCAGCACAAATATCATAAGAAGGTCCACATGATACGATCACAATTCGAACACTCCTTCTCAACCAAATCATCGACCACCCAAATACTAGTAGTGCTAATTTCAGCACAATTAGAATTAATGATTAAGTGAAAAACAACAATTTTGATTAGGTTTTAGCAATATTTATTTACTTACTAACGAGTTTTACTTAATTGATTAGAATTCTATTTCATACATTCTTTCCTCACAGCAAGTGTTTTCTCCAATAACGGACAATGTCATGAGGTAGTAGAAGAAATATAATCCCATTATTGATGACATTACAAAATAAGGATAAGTTCTTTGCCAAGTTCACTGGATCAAAGTTTGACCACCAGAAAAGTCTATTATTGCAGGAATAATGTTTAAGTATATTAAAGTTTGATTAGGACTCTAGTTATACAATTTCAATCTGAGATTTTTATTAAACTTTATTTAAGAGTTCCATTTATTATTTCATGTGAGTTTTTTCTAGATTGATTAGGTTTGGTCTCATACGTCTTTTCCCATCATAATTATTTCGTTTTCAATTCTAAAATTCTAATGTGATACAAGACGGAACACTATTTCACCATTACTTACATAAAACAATAAATAAAGATTAGTTACCAAGCTCAAGGGGTTATACCTCAACTTCGTTATTTTATAATCTTTCACTAATTTCTTGTTGATCTGCTAGCCCCCTAACAAGATATTAGGTTTGACTACGAAGAATTTAAAGAAAATGCTACTAAGCTATTATTCACACAAAAGGCAAAACTGCAAAAGAACTGTACTCTTAATAAATACCTCTGAATAAAATCTTGCTTCCATCCATCAGTTTCTTTTGTCCTCTATCATAAACAAACAACTTTTCTCGACCATCTTCAACCTATTAACATTCAGAATCCATTGAGTTAATTCAAATGCAGAACAAAACCTTAAACCAAAAAATTATATCCATACAAAATCATGCCTCAAATAAGAAGTCGACGGAATTCAATTCTGGGTATTTCCATTTCAAAAGACCCTCGTGGGTGCGAGTAACATAGGAATCATCCCAGCCCTGGATCAAAAGGAAAATCAATCAAAGCAGGACATTGGCTAAATGGTCATTATACATTATGCATTTACTTTGTTATCTATTTATAAATACTATCGCGCAACTTAGGATGTGTAACTGAAAGTCACCATGGACAGCCCATGATTATATATTTTTAACCTTTCCTTGTTTAAAATAAATATATTAGTAATAGTAGTAGTCAATCTATATCAGGTAGTTCAGCAATTATCACGTAGATATCGTTCACCAAGCAGCTACTAGTAGAATAAAAAAAATTAATTCTAGTATGATTATATAAAGTTAGAATATATCATTTCCTAAACCAAATCGTAATATGGAACACAATATATATGACTTCTAACTCACACAGTATAAAATTCTGTTACGATCCTTGGTCATATTCCCTAAACGTATGGAAAATTGGGGAAAATGGAAGAAGATGATTGGAGTAATGAAGAGATGGACTACCCTGAATCAAGCTATGAAAGATCTAGAAGAGTATGAAAGGGAGTGCTTCAAAAGATCAAGGAAGGGATCTTCTATGGAAGCTGTGAAATGAAGGAAAGGTAGAGGAGACTTGGGATCAAACCCTAGACTCAAAGAAGAAGATAGAAATTGTATTCAATTCATTGATACCCCTAATACAATTGATATCTAGTATATATACTAGCTATAGTTTTCCACACGCCTGCTACAAAAGTACAAGCCCATATACGAATTAAACGCACCCTTACAACGAAGCCCATAGAATAAATCCTATAACATTTCTAACTGTAACAAATTCCTAAGCTGATTTAGATTATGCTATCAGGTAGGAAACCTAAACTTAAAATATGAGTCCATATAGAATTAGTAGTAAACTAAAATTTTGCACAGCTGCACATAGGGCTTTTTTTCCGTGATTCAAATTAAGTATGGCCGAAAAAAGCCTTGATGCCAAAAATTTCAAAAATGCTTAGTTAACTGAGATAGAAAAGGCAGGCACAAGCACATTCACATGTTTTATTGGCAGATAAAAGTGCATCCCTTTATATTTAATTTCTTAAAATCATATAAACCCATAAACGACTGTTAAGACAAAAGAGAACTGCTTTAGATCAAATTTAAAATGCAACAGCAGCAAGGCAAGACAGTTAGGAGGCTAATCACCTCAATTTTCTAACAACAGTTCCTAGACAAAAATTGAAACTACGAAAATGGTATGAAATTAATAAAGGTCATAGAAAAATAAACAGCATAATCATGAACGGCACCTGGAAAATAAGCCCATCTGCTGCATGAGATAACATTGGAATAAACTCCTTAAGAAGTTTGGTTACTGTTGATAACAGCCAAAAATCCTTCCTCCTAACCTGTATAAGAAATTAAATTAAAAAAAAAAAACTGACAGTTCAACCAAGGAATATAAAGTCAACACACTTACACTGAAAGGTTCCATCTCGTATCTATAATAAGGATTCCTGCATGTATTAATATTCTTGCGCTCAAATAATCGAGGCTCAATCACTTCCTTCTCCAATAATTTCCACCTTTCATAGAAAGGTCGCTGAACGTATTCATCCATTAGATAAAGAAAATTAGAGATACATAGATAATGCAGCACAAACTCTAGCTAGATAGAGAGAGACAGCTGGCAAATACATATCTACACATTTATTATTACTAGCATGCTACCTACCTGGTTGCGCAGACTAAATTCAGGATTAGATTAAATAATACTCCTCATTAATAGTTATAATTCTTGAATTAGATAAAAATTCTAAAATTAGTCATTTGTGCAAATAAATTGCAGTAGTTGAGTACATTAACATAATTATGTACATGTAGTTAGACTAGATAAAATTTCTGAAAATAGTAATCATCGTAGAACAATTCGAAAATACGAATAATAAATAGAATATGAAACAAAGTGCACATACCACCTACACATAAGCCAGATGTTGAAAAATTTAGAACAAGTGAAAGATTTTATAAGCTTGTATATCTTATTCATATTTGGAAGAGAAAGAACAGTGGGAAACATTAGGAAGAGTTATATTTAGAAGAAGTACAATATTATCTTTGGAAGGGTCTCTAAATCTCTAAATTCCAGAAAAATCTCAAGAAAGCGAGAGAAAGACATGTAGCAAGAAACCGCTCATCTTAAGTAGATAGAAAGATTAATTTGTTGTTGTCGTTGTTGTTGTTGTTGTTATTGTTGTTGTTGTTGCTATTATCATTATCATTTTTATTATTACAATTATTTTGAAAATTTAAGATGAAAGAACTAAAAGCATTACATTGACCTGAAAATTTACAAGTACCCCAATTATTATTAGTATTTATCCATGGGAACGTTAGATAGTGGGAACCATTAAATGTTGCTCCAAATAAGACCATTTAATAGAACGAGACAACAAAAAAACTCACCTCAGTAATTGTAATTCCACCAATCACCATAAGGTCATAAATCAGGTATCTCCTGGCCTGCGTTTTTGTACCAGGTAATGTATCTATAACCATTTCTCCATCAAGTAATGTCAAGTTGTGAGTCATCACCTGGTACATGGAAAAATTGAGGTAAAATATATTGCAAATTTTTGTAATTCACAAAAATACTTTAATCAGCAACAAACCAAAGGAAAAAAAACACTTCAACCACCTCATTAGAATGTTTCACTGGAAATCGCAACTGAACTCTCCGAAAATAAAACTTTCTATCTATCAGATAACACCCATCATGCGTGATGAGCATCATGTAACGTGTTCCATCAGCTTTCCATGTAGCATAATAGTACCGCTGCCTCAGAAGCTGTATATTTTTCCTGAAAAAAAAATTACATAAATTCGATTATAATATAAGAATAAATGGAGTGTTGACAATAAATTGGTCCTTTACCAAAAAACATGAAACAATAAAAAGGACACTACAAAAGAGCTTAGCTAGGTTTTGTTATCAACAGATCAAAATAGAAAACACAAAAACAAAACATAACAAAACGTTTCCTTCATACAACCAAGAGACAAAAGTTCACAATTTAGTACAGGATCTTAGATCAATACAAAGCAAGGGCATCTCGTTTCTTCACTTAAGGAACAAAAAAAGATCCTCAGTTTGAAATCTCAATCATAAACTCAATACTCATTCAAGAATTTATCCTCTCATTAGCAATTTCTGATAATTATAGCTGCACAAAAAAATTTAAAAATAAAAAGGACCAACTCAAAATGACAAGGACAAGTTCCAGTAAGGCAGACCTGCTGAACGAAACTGGGTGCGAACCAGGAAAAATCAAATCACCCTTGATCCGGATCTACATATTAAGACATGCAAGTGTTATGAAAGCGACCAAGTAAAGTCTTAGTAAAACAATTCAGTATCATAATAGCAGAATACAGAAATAAAGAAAGAAAGGAAGGGGGAGGGGGGGCGGAGGAGAAAGAAGCTGGAATCTCCTAAAATTTCAAGTGTTAAGGTAAAATTAAATTTCATCTCCAAAATACTGTAAGTCCATCTTTACATACGAAGATGAATATTAAACAAAATTTTGAACCAAACCATGTGAAAATAGAATAGACATAGTATCATGGAATCCCTGAGGCCAACTTTAAGATGAACAGAATAAAAAATAAGACACACAAAGACTCAAAGTGTGCAATCAAGAAATGATTCTTTGTGAATGTGTATTACGGGAGGCAACTTAAGTAATTGATAGCACTTCAGCTGCAACTCATCTTGCTGGTCGGCTGATATTGCATCTCCAAGAACATCATCATTTGTCATCACATTTTGCTCAACCTGCGCCTCCTGCTAAACAAAAGTTCTCTAGTTACATGACAACCCATGTTAAATATAAATTAATCAGGAAACGTAGAAATGCCAACTTGCTACTATTCGCAAGTGTGAAGTATAAATTACGCAAAATTCCATTCAGATGAACTTTTCCTTGAATAATGGAGAACCTAATTTTTCATAACCAATTTCAATGTGGAATGGAGCTTTTACTTCTTTTGTAAAATATGTTTTTTAGCAAAGGTAAACTGATTTGGAAGAAATTTAGTGTGCCTCTTTCCTTGACTATTAACCAATCATATTTTAATAATCAATTAATTCAAAAATCACTTCGGTACCAGGTAGAAGAAGAAGAATTTATCAAGTGTAGAGCAATATCCTGTTCTTATAAATAAGAAATTGCCTGTGAGCAATAGGCCCATAGTCTCCGTTATCATCAACAATTCATCCAACTAAGGGAATAGTTGGTAGCGCAAATCTTCAAACCAATTCATTGCTCTGAATCTCTGACATCCAAATTGATGTCGGAAAATCTATGCAAAAATATAAAGACAGTCTTTATGCTACCTGTACAATATTTGTTCCTCCTTAATAGCTTGAGCTTTTAGGCCAAGGGGTTTGAATCCTGGCAGAGGTAAACTGCCGGGAGAAAGATTTATCTGCCCAACGGATATATATCCCACGTTTGTCCATGTGCCAAGCAATTAAAACTTTGCTTGCACAAGATGAGGAGTGTTAAAGTAAAGATTATTTGGTTCCCTTGCCTAACAGCTTGAACTTTTAAGGCTTAAACTATCAAAATTCACAAATACAATTTTACACTATGAAAATATTAAGACACAAGCATAGAACTTTCTAAACTGTAACATCATGTGATGCAAGAAATCAGGCAAACAAAAAGTATCACAAGATCTATCAGATTCTTGGCTGAATAACGTACCTCAGGAGGAGCTACACCAATTCCATCATCATCTTCATCCTGCACTGCTTCTCCGTTGAGATCAAGATCAGAAGATCTTTTCCATTCGGGAGTTAATGGGCAAATTACTGTCTCAGGCCTTCTCTCATGGTAAAAAGTAAAAAGCTCGTCAATATAATCCTGCTTATAGATCCCCGGTGGCCTTGCATTAGCAAACAATTGGATTGCCTGTGCAAAAAGTCTCAGTCGTATGTTATAAGGCAAAAGGCAACCAACTAAAATGTTGAGAATGCATTCTACAAAAAAAAGCACACAGTTCAATATTGTAGATTACAATCAAAACACTGATTTTTTTTTAAAGCAAACAAACCATGTGAAGTGCCTAATCAAAAGTCTTAAAAATGAGAACGTACAAAATACAACAAAATGTTCATAAGTCCTGAGCTTTTAGTTAACCTGATTAATGAATTTTTGCAGTTAGGATGAAACCAAAACATTTATTCATTGGATTGTAGGCAATCCCCTTCTTCATCAGATTAATTAACCTTTGTGTAAACAGCCTAATCTCTTTGCAATGGCAGGGTATTGCTAAATGTGCTGTGATTTTTTATCAAGATTTTGTGTTCTTAACACACGTAGTTTTGAATACCAACACATTCATCTTGCAACTTCAAAACATATTGCCGTTCATAAAACATGGTTCGCATACAAGGCCCTAATCCTTCTCTCCAATGATCTTGTCATTCTTCAACAATCATACCATAATCAAAGGCCACTCAAATTGTATATAAGTTAGTTTGAAATTTATTCAATAGTTAGTGTTGTCAATTAAAAGAGAAGCAGCAATGGACACTGCAATTTCATTTATCTTCTGGTAACTTTTCCTCTCTTAAACACAAGAAATGGACAGAAAATACAGGCTTAATTCATGCCAATATGAGATGTGGGAATATTGGAGCTGCCAACATTGACATAGATATGTGGCAAAAATGGGAGTGGCAACAAGGGTACAAAATTTGCAAACATCATTTAAATTCTTCTTTGTCATCCACCTGCTCCTAGAGAATTGAGGTACGGTTGTAAAGAGATTTAGTCTAAAGTTTTGTCATGTGAAAAAGAGTGCAAATTAAGACCAAAAACAGTAGGTGGAGGCTATCTAAAAAGGTATGTACTTTCACAATTATAACTTCACTATGGTTTACGATTAAATAGAATGGCACAATAGGATCCACATCCCGACCCAAGAAAAAGAAGAAGAAGAATTTTTTCTCACACTTTTCAAGTTGGTATTCTCCTACAAAGAGTCACTGCAATATTATAAGTAGGTAGCCCGTTATCTAATTTTGGCCAATAATCAACAACCAAATTGGTAATTTCTTTTCTATCTATGCTCTAAAAAAACAGGTTTCATAGAGCATTTGTATATACCTCACTCACAGAAATTGGTTGTGTACGCATAAGATAATGAACAATCATGAATCCTGTTCTGTTATGGCCATGTGTACAGTGGACAAGAACACATTTCTTCAAACGGTTATGGCGAGTGAGGAACTGTGAGACCTGCAAAATAGTTCTAGGAATTGAGATTAGTTGCAACACTACTTTTTCAAATATACTAAGACCAAATTGCTACAAAGTTAAACACAAGAATTTCAAAGCCAAATTCAAACAATATAAAAGGGTAAGCACAAGAAGAAAAAGAAAAAAAGAAATTCATGGAAAGGGACAAATATAGCACCTCATGAACAAAGTTATTCACTGATTCATTGTCAGGTGTAGCACCTCTTCCTCTGCATTTAATCTCAACCACAAAAAAAGGAAATTCAAATGATGAGATGATTCCACTATTTACATTCCAAAAATTTTATGAAGTTACTGGAGAGTTACAGCCACCTACAGGCCACAACTTACCTTAACATGCTTGATCCCATTTTTCTTCCAATCAGATGCTGGGTAGTATCGAGTAGTATTCGTCAGGTCAATTACCATTCCAAGCTGTAAAAAAATTCATTTCCTCATATTACAAAATAAAAACAAACTCCAATAAAAAGATAACATAAACCAATAATTTAACAAAAAGGGTCGCTTAAATATTCCGTTTATTTTACCCAAGAACAACCTTTCCCAACTAATCAAAAATATTTCTTGCATTAAGCACAGAAACTAGAAGGTCTTGGATAGAAGCAATTCAAAATGATATGAGCTTTTATGATTTGAATGAGGATATGGTGTACGATCATGTGGAATGGAGTAATAGGATCCATGTCACCGACCCCAGCCCGGGATAAGGTTGAAGGAGAAGAAGAATACATAAATTAGAAATTATAAGAATGAAGGATTAATCTTAGTCACATGATGTACTTGACTGCGTAGCTAAAGCATTTACCTTATCAAACAAGCGATCTTTGTGAATTATACAAAAGGGGCAAAACTAAGACTGAGAAAAAACAAAAGGGAAAAGATAAGACTTCATGAAACTTACATCTCTTCCCATTACTCTCATCACTTGTCTAAATGAGTATCTTTTGCCAGGAGGAACTACATCATCAAAAGCCTCTCCAAGGGGAACTTTAGATGGAATTATGTAACAGATGGGCTGACCATACGAAGGACAATCCAACCAACCTTCACAACAAATTAAGAAGAACAAGTATTATCTAATTAAAGAAAGGAAAATCCCACGTATTCATCACTTAGTAAGGTTAATGTTTTGGCATGGCTTGATTCATACTCTCAAATGAGGCAAACAGGAACTCTGAATTCAATTATAGATGTAAGTCACAATCAGATTAGAACATGCATTTTTTTGTGAGATACATGAAAAAACCACATTTTCACAATACAGAATTATAAGCAAATAAATGACAAAAATGAGGTAATCAGAATATTAAGATTTTCTAGAGAAAAAATAGTAAACAAAGAAATAAAATTTTGAAAATTCTACATAAAGATACTTTGGACGATGAGAGCATGTAAACACCATTAGTGCATAAAACAAACCAACCAAACCATTTCACAGCGATGCAAAATAAATCATGTGCGGCTGCATAAAGCTTCCCATGTTGGGGGGGTTGATAAACTGGAAACTTGATACTTGTCACCGATATGAATGCCCTTTTTTAGTAACAACGGACCCAAGCACAACCTAATGGGCCCAAATCATCCATTCAAATTTGATCAAATTAGTTGAAGATCTACAGGCTCATCCTCATTTATATGTTGCTGATCTCTCTGGAAGATATTGGATGTAAAAATGTCTTTCTACAACTTGGGGTCTACAATCTAATTCTCTTTCGGAATTCCTGTCCTCAGCATTCCTTTCCTCGGCCTATCAATGCACGGCGCATTTTAGTCTGTGTACAATACAATCTTGTGCTGGTATTGGTACATAACAAAATGGGGCCAAGTACAATCCAACATTCTTTCAAAGTTGGTTAACCAAGTTGAAGATCCATCACACCATCCTCATTCATATTGTTTATCTCATATCTCAATCGTCGGAATTGGATGGGTGAATATCCTTTTCATAATACATTTTTCTTAAATCCATAAGTTTTCTAAATGAGAGAAGAAGATTGGCAGGTTTTACATCTAAGGTGTTAATGATAACCTTTCAAGCATTTTGATGAAAGTGACCAACATATAAACCACAATAATATTTGGCATAATCAATTTGAAACAATTTCCATGTGTTTAAAGTTAGTTCAACCAAGTAATATAGATTTAAATGCGCCAATACAGATTCCCTTCATAAACAATGCGTCTGATCCCAATAATAAACATCGGCAAAAAGGAAAGAAAAAAATCGTAAGAATAATAGAATCTCCCTATGATAATATGTATAAAATACAACTAAGTTTCAATACCACTCATTCCAGTTAAAAATAGTAAACTGAGATCACTAAATAAAAACAAGAACACCTAGAACCAGAATTCATTACCTTCAAAAAGCATTGTTTCTTCAATTAAATGCAACTTAACAAAAAATAGGAAAGAAACAACTTCAAACAACACCATGGTAAATTTCATCTTTCCAAACAAGCATCACTATTACAAAAAAATTCACACATCAAAAGAAGTAGGACTTTCTCCGCTTAAAAAACTCTTACTTTATATAAATCGTCTATTCTTCATCAGCACTTGGCAAACAAAAATGTCTAACTTACAAAAGCAAAAGATTTATTGTGTAAAAACCATTTTCTGACCAAACATGAATTGGTAAAAAAAAAAATTATGCATCCTAAATAAGTTGTAAATAAGAAGATACATAGCAAAGTATATTTGTCAGTGCCTATTTTAGGGAGATTTAAATATTATTATTTTAAAAGTTCTAATTTGTAATTTTCAAATTTAAATCCCACCCAAATCAATGACCACAAGCATTATATTTATCATCATTGGGTAAAGAAACACAAATCAGTACTCAGAACTTAATGTAAAATGGAGTTGATTGATTTTGATTCAATGGAGGGGTATTCTACTTGTCCTGCTACATTTTTTATCTGAGCTATTGTCCCCTTTCAATTCAATTTTTTTATCTTTTGAACTATTTGTCTATCTAATCATATTTAGTATTCATGATGATACAAGCAGGAAAAATATGAAGTCCTCTTGCTTGAAAAAAAGAAAGACCATCTATCTAAACAAACATTCATATCAACCATGAATTCCTTAATGAATATAACCATGATCCATACGGAATAAAAGACAAAGAAGCCACGATCAAGAAAATGAATCCAAGATGCTGTAATTTCTTAAGAACAATATACCTGGAGGTAGCCTGTCCCTATCATGTGGTCTATGGCTCCATGCTTGCAACCCCCATCATTCCTGTACATATTAACATCTCGCCTTGGTGGAACATCATCTTGATGTGCTCTCTTCAACTTCTTGCGTCTTTCTTCACGCTCCTAACAGAAAATCACATAGAATAAGTGGTTCCAGAAATTTTTCTGAACGTCATGTTGTTACAATAAAATAACAGAAGGGCCACAAATTCTATGTCTGCTCAATAAGCAGAACAAAACAATCACATGGGACATGCCTACTATGAAACAAAATATGAAATTTTTACCTTCACCAAGGAAGACAAAAATATATCAGAGCGATATCTAGGCAAATCAGCTATAGTGCGCCAGATCCCAAAACTATAGACTTCACTTCAACATGCCCGTTGGTGAAATTAGATCAAAGGAAAACAAAATAGGAATTGACAATGCAGTCAAGGTGGTGATTTCAAGGAATTTCTAAGATGAAGGAATAGCCACATAGGAGATACTATGGAAATTCATCACACAAAGCCTTCTTCTAAAAGGATCTGATTATGTAATAACATATTTATAGCAAGTATTACAACATAATATACATTCTTTTTGTCACATAAATTAAAAAATGCTGTAAGCAAAGTAGACTACAGTCATAGAACCCCCTGCCAGAGAAATCAATATATTTGTACTAAATACTGCCAATTATAAAAACAGTGTCAGTCCTAGCCCATTTAAAGGCCCAAAACAAAGAATTGCAATTGCAGGCTACCGCACAGGAATTCTCCTATCAAGACAGAGCGTCAGGGGAAGGAGAGAGGAGACAACATCAAAATTTGATGAAATGACACTTAGCTTTCTATAAATTTTGAATGTTTTTGATGTAGCCCTTCCAATCCAGAAAACCACAATTTTGAGGCAACAGCTCAAGCATACTCCTCTAGGACAAAGTGAGACAGGAGAAAGGAAAGAGGAAGAAAAAGTCACATCATGATGGGAAGACAATTGATCCTTACATCAGTTTTCTAAAGCAAAAAACATCCAAAGCCCTAACTATTGATAAGAAGAACAGTCACAGGCAAAAACACTGGCATACTCATATTAGCATACACACCACATACAGCGAAAGAGGACTACAATAACAAATTGATGACAAGACAATAACTTAAAATTTACTATGTGATTTTTGGATATCTTGATGGTAAAAAAACGATACTTCCAATCATCCAATAAATTGGATACAGTTTTCTTATTTGTTTCCCTGCAAGTATTTATTCCATTAATTAGTTCCTGCTTAGCAATCTCCTCACCATTATACCATCTTGTATCTATCTAGAAACAAAGATTCTGGACAAGAAGCTGAGTCTAAAAAGAAACAGTTGCTATTTCTGGACAAATTTGTTAAATAGAAAAACTATGCATCATCTCCATGCATGAAGTAAAGGCTACGGTCTTTAAAAAAAATGGTCCAGCCATCAAGCATCTGCTTCAACATGTAGAAGCCAAGCTTTAAGAGTTCAACCAATCGCCATTGAAGCATCTATTTTTTAAAACTTGTGGTTAGAGGAAAGCTATTGACCAGGAACTCTTGCAAAGAGAATATCTCATCCACAAGCCAAATTGTAGAAATGGTTTATGAAGCATGCCTCAATTAGGGATGTGTAAATCACTTTCTCTATCATTACTTATGCTGTTATTATGCTCATGGTTCCAACCAGCGGTTTCTTTTGTCAAACTTCCTTATCTAGGGTGTAGGTGTATGACGATTTATTTTCTCCTGTTATCATCCTAGATTCCTACTTAGGTCCAAGCCGCAAATTGCAAAACATGGGTAGTCATATTCTTCTGAACTAATAAAATTGCATTCCACATAATGGAAATTAACACTGCATTACAAAAGCAGACAAAAACTACATCATTGAAAGAGCCACGAGCATATAGTTTCTTCTGCAGAATCAAGAAATTCAGTGAGGAAGCTGCAACATTAACAGCACAACAGTAAAAAAACATCAAGAAAATGGGTAAAAACTATTCATTCTCGCAATAAACCTATGTCCAATTAGTTTTAATAAGGTACATAAATCCTAATTCTATACTCCAATTGTCACTTATTTAAACACAATAACACCTTATAGTAAATATACAACGCTAGAAAGGTAGATATAGTACTCTTCGAAAGACTTCCACAGCCGACTCTACGTGCTCTTCTGTTACATTTCCTTCTTCACCATGCCCATTGAAGACCTCTTCCTCATCTTCTTCAGGTGCTGGTGAGCTATTCAAATCCATATAAATGTCCACACAAATCTCTAGTAGAGTAAACTACCAGGTGCCCATTTATATTTCAGTCAAACTTCACTGGCTGTAAGGTTGAACTTTTCACGTATAACTGTTGTCTTACCTGCAGAACAGAGATTGCTTCAGTTAGACCAGCCAGAAACAAAAGGTTAAGAATATCTCACACATTATAACTGTATAACAAGTAAAACAGGATATGCTTGTGTTTTACTTAAATAGTTGGAGAAGTCAAACCTATAGATGTACTAATACAATGGAATATACACACAAATCTTTGCCCTTATACCAGAAATAAAAAAGAATTCAAAGTTAGGACACCAATAACCGTCAGGCTAAAAATTCCAGTGAATCATATGGCTGCAGAAAACATTATCACTTTTGGTTGCTAACAAACCAATCGGTCTAGCTCATCCTGAAATCATGGTATCGCAGGTCCTTAGTAATTGATGTCAAACACCTGACTTGATATGAGAAATGAAAAAAACGAGGCTATCACCTTTCTATGACAAAGAAATGACTTGAATGAACAAACTTAAAAAGAAAAAACTCATTTTCTAGGTTTATGAAGTAGCAATGCAAAAGGAAACGAGGGTAAAGATTTAATATGTTGATAAAAATTTCTTCTGGACATTTTTGTCTGACCACGTCTCAAAAACTAACAGGAAATAAAAGCCCCTTTAGTGTATTGACCTTTGTTAGTGATATGGAATTTGAAAGAACCAATCAACCCTTATTTTGAACGCATAACTACATCATACTGGCTATCTAAGTTATCACCTCCAAACATCAGAGTCTGCGCCTTTCTATTTTATGATAATTAGACAACACACTCATAAGCAAAATTGCAGCCTTACTCTACATGCCCATATTTTCAATAAGTAAAAAATCATAATCAAACGTACCCAATACACATTTCCATCTTTTCTATAATTAATCTAAATATTTCATAGACAATATTGCAACCTTACTCTACACACCCATATTCTCAAACAAACAACAAATTACGTTATCAAACATACATGATACACATTTCTATATTTTCTATACTTGGCCTCTACATATTTCATAGACAATGTTGCAAGCTTGCTCTACAAAACCATCTTTCAAACCAAAAAACGAAAAAAGATTATAAAACATACCTGATAGAAATTTCTATTTTTCCTTTTTTTTGTGTAGTTAATCTACAAATTTCACAAACAATGTTGCACCCCAACTCTACATACCCATAGATTTAAACCAAAAAAATAATAAATATTGCATGAACAGTCACAAATGATCCACATTCCAATCTTTTCTATACTTAATCTATGAAATAATACATTTCACAGACAACATTGCACCTCAATACAAGAACCCGCTATTTTCCGCGACATCAAAAATAAAATTCGACCGTCAAATACACCTAATAACGACACAACCCAGCACATCCACCAGCCACCCCACCTCCTCGGACAGCACACCAACCCTCCCACCAACGAGGCCAAATTCCCCACACACAACCCCAGCCCCAATCAACGCCCCCGGCCCCGAAAAAAACGCGCCCGAAATCAACCGAACCCGCCATCATTTCCCGAAATTCGGGGGCCACCCGGCCCAAGCAACAAACCCCGCACCCCGCACCGATCGTCTAACAAAGCACAATTGGAGCAAAGAGAATAAGAAGGGGAGGAGGCGTCGGCGGCCGTACCTGGGTCGGCGAGGTCGGGTGCGAGGGTAGAGAGCGACGGTGGAGAAGACGACGACGACGCTGATTGGAAGGTGGGGTGTTCCCCTAATCTTGGGGGTAGGGGCTCGGAAATTCGAAGGTTTTAGGGTGCGTCGGGTTACATTATTTATATACAAATATATATAAAATATATGAGGATGGGTAGTATGTACTGCACCTCGGCCAAAATGCTCCACAAAACCTTTTTTCGTAGATATATATATGTAAGATGTTATTAGGTGAGCTAGGGTAGAAAAATTATTTTAACCCAAACCTTAATATTGGTTATTCATTAATTGGACGGCCTTAGATTAATTATTTAAAATAAAAATAAAAATAAAAAATTTTTCATGCCCTAATGTCGTCGACGATGCCGACCACATTTGGCTACGAGCAACCATGTCTACCCACCCACCGACCAAATCCGGGCAACCAAACAAGCCCAACTGCAATCGAATTTGGCCACATGGCCTTAAGTGGCAACATGTTGGCCACCACAAACCAAGTCTAGCCAGTGTCAAACAAATCTAGGTGAGTTTTATGAAAAAACTGATTTGGCTGTCGTCGGTCAAGTCCAACTGCCATCTAGAAGAGGGACGACCGGGTCTAACCAATATCGCCCGAACCTGGCCAGCCACGATTAGATCTAGCTATGCCTTTAAAAAAAAAGAGATCCGGCTGCCGACCAGGTCCGGGAATCGCTAGCCAAGTCCAGCCAGATCTAGTTGTGCCTTAAGTCGCCATCCAGGGAACCGGTAGGTTGCCGACATCGACAGTAATTAGGTCGTTACACCACCTTGCCTGGAACCTGGCCACTAGCAAAGGAGAGGAGTAGAGGGGGTGTTTTGTTTTTTATATGTTTAATTGTATAATAAAAATATCATTAGATGATGACAATTTTAAATAAATATATGCTTGATTAAATTATTTATTGTATATAATTATGTCAAAGTTGAATTTTTAATTATGAATCAAATTTTAATATGAATTATATGAAATAATGGTATTGGTAAATATGAATCAAGTTAGCTCGAATTCAACTATAATACTTATTAGCTTGACTCGAACTTGAAATTAAACGAGCCGAATTTGAACTAAGCAAAATTCAACTCAACTCACCTGATAAGCATCCCTAATATCATCATATTTTATTTTCTTGTCACATGAGAGGTGTGCTCATATATTCATATTCAAACATATATTGTTCAAAGTTTGGTTAAGATTGATTTAATTTGATATTTAGGATTTATTTGGTTGACAAATAAATAGTGTAAATCATATAAAGATTAAAAATAATTAACTTTAACAAAAATAGTTATATTTAATATATTTTATAGGAAAAGTAATATTTAGTTAATTAGTTTGTATACAAATTAGGTAAGATTATATCCATGTGAGATCAAAAATAATTATAACTACCTTGAAAAGTATATGAGTGGGCTGATTGAAGGTAATCATAATTAATTTGAACAAAACAAATATTATAAATGTACTATTTTTTGAATAATGTACTACTTATATACTATATATTTTTAAGGTTGTCATGTTAAATTTTTAATGTTATTTTTATTTAGATTACTTTCATTCTAACCGAAGAGAGCCTTAATTTAAATTTTCGATTTGAAACTTAGCCAAGTTTGAACTTACGCATCTTCGCTACTTTGTACAAAAAGTAAGATTTTTAATTATATACATATCTTGGATTTTTTCTACAAATTTAATTAGACTATAAAATAACATGATATAATAGTAATTTCAAATAAAAATATGCAGCACTAAATTATATTCTATGCATGATTATGTTAATTTGAGATGTTGATATATTTTGATTGTAAAATAATTTTTAGGATTAAGGAAACGAAAGAAGAGTAATGAAAAGTGAAAATCAAACTAATTAAAACTCAACTTGAACTCAAAATAATTTGAATGCCAATTGACTCGATATCTAATTCAAACCAGCAACTAGTAAAAACTTGAGTTTAGTAAAACTTGGCATTACCGGTTCAATAAACAACCCTAAATCTAAGGATTGAAAAATCGGATATAAAGTCTTATAGTATGCATTGACTATAAGTAAATATTGTATAGGTGACAGCGCCTATGAAATTTGGAATTTTTTAAACTGTCATTAATGAGATTTAACTAGTATATGTACCGTTTGTATCCGTACTTTAATGTATACAAGTGCTAACTATATACTAATATATAAAATATAAGACTTTTAATACAGTGTGGCTATGTGTCCTCTAATTATTTTATAATATTACTATATTATTTTTTATTATAATTAGGATTTATTTTAAATCTTTTAATATTTTTTTATTGTAATTAGATTTAATTTGTCAGCCATGTGTAATCCAATTATTTTACAATTTTCTCTTTATTTTTATTCATACAAAATTATTTTTTTTGCAATTAAGATTTGTTTCAAATCCTTTGATATTTTTCTATTGTAATTAGGATTTGTTTTGTCACGTATTATTTAATTATTTTATAATATTGCCATTTTATTTTTTATTAGTAAAATTATTACTTTTCTATTTAAGATAAAACATTGAGTTGGCTACTAGTTACATGCAAGTGGGAAAAGAATTGGACAAGTCCTTATATTTAATTAAATAAATTTGAATCAACAAAAAGAATCAAATTAAAATACAATATTACTATAAACTAGCATGATTTGAAAAAAAACTAGGTTAAAAAATCAACATCTAAATTAAGAAAAATGGACTCCACGAATGTAGGGTTTTTTTAGAATTTGAATCCCAATAATTTCCGGTTATTAAAAAAAACATGTGATTTTTAATGTGATAAATTTTAACTCGTAGCCTTCTATCCCACTAGATCACTAGAGCTCACAAAACGCAGCTCAAAATCATATATAACATTTATTCTCGGGAAAGGAGCTATAATTGATCAGATGATCTTTTTTCAGATAAAGAAGAGATCTTTCGTGCATTTATTCAATCCAACATCTCTATTTTCCTCAAGGCTCAAGTGAAAGTTAGTCTCCTTTGGGAATAATTTGAATTTGCAAACAAGATAAATTAATACTTACCTCAAGATACAAAATTAATATTAGACCTTTCACAAAGGTCATGATTTGCATTTTGCATGAGAAAACGTTTGCCCAAAGTCACACTGATGGGGCACGGGGATTGTTTATTCATTTTGAGATAATCTTAATTATATGTTATTTGAAAAAGAGATTCAAGTTCATATAGCTTGATTAACCTTCCTCCCCAGAACCTTAGTACCAATCATCCAGCATTGCACATTTTAGGTTTAGCGCACTCAGTTATGCAGTTCATAATATGGCAGCCAGCACCATAGATGCCTTTGATGGCCTACTTGCAACATATTTTGGAAGTAATTAATGCTCGATTTCAGTATTACGACTTTAAAAAAGAGAGGCACACCAAAATGTATGCAGTTCATAATAGCTTCCAAGTCCAACTGCCATACAACAATTACACGCCTCAGAAAATTAGACCACTTACAGACATCAAGGGCTGAAATATATGAACTCATACATTTTACATTCGAAGGGAAAAATAGATATCAATATGCTCTTGTGCCCTCAAAGACGGGCAGCCGGCTTTACATATGAGAGCATGCATCTATGATACATACATAACACCAAATAAATCGACTATTACAACTAACACCATTCACAAGAAACCATTGGTTGCATCAAATTCATCTATGCGCATGACCAGCACCTGCAGCCTGTGCCCTCGTTTGATTGGCTACCGACATAGAACGAAGTCGACCAGCAATTTCAGTAAAAGAAGGGCGAACAAGAGAATCAGGAGCCCAACACTCCTCCATTAATTTTCTCCACTCAGGATCACAGAAACTCGGAACTGGTGGTCGCAACGTGTTATTAACAATGCCTCCTGCAAATTGGGGAAACTACATTACAAAATCAAACATAATTGTTTTCTGCTCAGTTCATCACTTAGGTTCAATGATAAACCCTTTTCATGAAACCCTAACCACTTCCCATGTGGTTGCAGCACACAACTGAAATAACCCACGATTTTGTTTTCATCCAATTGTGGTGATAAAATTTCAGACAAAACAAATCTATACATAGGTAGGAAGAAAAAACAGAGAAACCCATAAAAAATTAACGTTAAAGAATGTTCCTATAGGCATAAATCAAATTCATAGCAGACTTGGCCATGAAGTCAATACCTGAGTTTTTTAAATAAGAAGGCCCATATCTGAAAGTTACAATCAGTCAAACATAATGGAAATCAAAGATTGTAGCTCCGTATCACTTGACTCGACTAAATTCAGCTTTGAACTTGGATATCGTTTGAAAATTTTAAAGACCAGATTAGCTTCTCTAACTGGAATACAAATTGAAAACTAGAAGAACACTTAAAAAAGTTCTCAAGGGAACGGATATTCAGCTCATCAACAAATTAACAATTTAGACAGATATCTAGATTTTTGGGCATATGTGAAAGCCAAGCATAATGGCATGGAAAATGAGGAAAAAAAGCAAAATAAACTTAATTGAATAAAGAGTCTAGCTTGATAACAGCAGACCAACAAAGATGAAGGTAACACAACTCAACACATATATACGCTCTCTTTCTGGGAAGAGAGAGCAATTGCTAAGAACCGCAGTCACTCATTCTTGTACTTAGAGTAAATGTTTTAGCCCAAAAACTTAAATTTAAGGTTAGTCCACAAACCTATAATTGCACCATAATGCATATTTGCATAGGGTTCTTCACCGGTAAGAATCTCCCACATAACAATACCAAAGGAGAAGACATCAACCTGTTAACCACACACTAAAAATGAGTTGAAGCTTGAGAAAGCATATAAATATTTCAATTCCAACAATTTCTTTTGAGTATCATTTAAAACACTCATGACATGAAATGCCAACCAATCTAAAAAAGCATGTGCTTTTATCTATCTCACATGTTTCTAGAGCAAATTAATTAATTCCAATACAACGTATCACAGAAATACCTTCTCAGAGACTTTGCTGCTGCTGCCATTCAATAGTTCTGGAGCCATCCATGGCAGGGTTCCCCTGACACCACCAGAGACTAAAGTATTTCGTTTTATCTTGGATAAGCCAAAATCTCCTACCTGCACATTAATTATTTACTTCTTCAAAAGCAATAAATAATACTAACCAGATGTGAAATAGTCATTTCATAACCAATATAACTAAATAATGCACAATATGAGCATACCTTGCATATAGGTCGTAAAGGATCCTTAAGATTGACAAGCAAATTATCACATTTCAGATCAAAGTGCACTATATTCTTTGAATGTAAATATTCCATTCCAAAAGCTGCATCCATAGCTATTATAAGCCGTTTACGTCGATCCAAATACCTGAAAAACAAGCTCATAAAGGTCACACCACAACAAAAGATTATAGCAAAAGCACAGTAGCCCAATATTCCCAACTATGACTGAAATTGGTAGCCTTACTCCACAAAAAAACAAAACAAAATTAGCATTTAAATAAACTAATATTCACATCACTAAATGCTTTATTTAATAAATTTAAGTCTGTAGAAAAACCCTCAGTTGCTTAGTTGAATAGGTTAAATATCCATAGCCTGATACATCCAATTAACAGTATCATGATCATTGAAGATCATCAATTTTGATTTGTGTGGCCTAAGTTTTTGGTCAATTGTCGATGGTCATCAATTATAGAGTCAGAAATACTCAATTTTGGTGAAGTTTAAATGGTTATTAATTATGGAAATCAAAAATAATTTATCAAACCTTGTTTTAAAAAAAAAAGAAAAAAAAGTGAACTTGCAAGTTCTATCATCACAAAAAAAGCAATAAAATTACCTATCTTTGCGCAGTAGGGCATGTCTAAGAGAACCATTCACCATGAATTCTGTAACAGTGGCTAGTGTTCCTCCAGGACCATCTTCGACAACACCATAGAAAGCCACAATATTTGGATGATGCAACTTGGACAGAATCTCAGCTTCTCTCCAGAATTCATAACTCTGCAAACCATTTTCAGATCACGAAGCATTGCTGATGATAATAAAGAATGAAACAGGATAAACTTGATGCTCTTTGAATCTGCAATGAGAAAGAATAAACCCACCAATCTTTCTTGCTCAGATGATCGACCAGTAAAACAACTTTTTTAATCCGCTTAATAGCA